>PVKY010002434.1:0-25618 GCA_004027775.1 Bradypus variegatus | reverse complement strand
CTGTGATCTTGGGCATTCCTCCCAATTCAGGTTGGTGTATGATGAGTGGGTGGTTTATCCCCCAGCAGTTATTCCAGATTATTTACTAGCTGTTCCTGGATGTTCATTAGTTGTTCCAGGGGACTAACTAACTTCCATTCCTCTCTATGCTGCCATCTTGCCCCCTCTCCCTTGTGTTGTGTTTTTATAACCTTGGCACTAGTGACACTTTGGGCTGAATAATTCTTTGTTAAGGAGGCTGTCCTGTGCATTGCAGGGTGTTTAGCAGTGTCCTTGAGCTCTACTCACTGGATACCAAGAGCTCACCTGACACCCCTCCCTCCCCCACACCAAATCTTGACAACCAAGTATGTCTCCAGACATCACCGAATGTCCCCTGGAGGAAACTCACCCTGGTGACTGATTGAGAACCACCATGCTACCATCACCACCTTCCATTTCTGAAACCTTTTCATCACTCCAAACAGAAACTCTGTATCCATTAAGCCATTTTATTCAAACCACAGATATGTATTGAACATCTGAATGATAATTCAATATTGGGACATCTTAACTGAACCAGGAACTGGAAGGGTAAAACTATGGCTGGGACACCATAGTAATGGGATGGAAGATAGAAGGTAAGCACTGTGTCAGGGGTGCCTGACCATGCTTCACCTTTGATCAGGGGAGTAATATTTTCCCAGAAACTTCCCAGCAGTTGCCTCCTTCTGCCTCATTGGCCAGCACTGGAACATATGATCACTCCTACACCAGTCACTAGCCAAAGGGAATGTGTTTGAAAGATAGGCTTAGCCAATCATGACTAGGCCTCTGGGCTGGGCATTTTGTATGCCCACAGACCAACACAAGTTCATTCATCCTCTGACCAAAACAGTATGCAAAGCCTAAGACCACACCACAGTCAGGCCATACTAAGAAACCACTCATCATGCTGTGAGTGTTTTCCACCAGTACCTATGGACAAGGGTGTTGGCAGAGCTGTCACAGCCCAGCCAGTTGCATGTTAGGTTTTTCTTCTGCCCACACTTGGTATATGTCTGTGACCATTTACTAGCCATCGTTTATTGGGCACTTTCTGTTTGTCCCTTTAATTCATAATTTCATTTAAACCTCACAACAGTACTGGGAGAAGGTATTGCTATTGCTGTTTTACACATGAGGAAAGGGACTCAGAGAGAGAAAGCAGCTTCTCCAGGTCGCCAGCCAGTACCCAGGCTGCCTACTGCTCTGTCCGTACTCAGACCATCTCTCCAGAGGCTGAGAGGGCTTGTGAAGAGAACAGATGGAAATTGCCTCCATCCTCCTCTCCCTCCTACTTACCACTCTGCTCCTCTGTTAGCTTAAGGGATGTGGAAGGGAAGGTGGGCACTAAAAGAAGATGCTGGCGGCTGTTAGACCCACCTCAGAAGATGGATGACAAGTGTTTTCTCTCATCTTCTACTGGGCCCACATAACACACAAGGATTGCTCTGCCCTCCTGGAACTCTGTAAAGGGTTTGCCAAACTGCAAAGTCAGAGACAGCAGTCTCTGCCCCCACTACAGACACAACCGCGGCAAGTTCAGGGTCCCCAGGACCACCTCAGTCAAGACGAGCTGGGTGCACTGGAAAGACTCACAGAACCAACTGAAACCACTTACGCTTTCATGGTCGTGTTTGTTACAGGGAAAGGATACAAAGTAGAATCCGGCAAGGGAAGAGACACATGGGGCAAAGTCTGGGGGGTTCCAAATGTGGAGCTTCCGGTTGTCCTCTCCCTGGGAGTCCTGGATGACGTGTTCTCCTCCCAACTACAGTGTGTGACATGCATGCAAAGGATCGTCAACCAGGGAAGCTCACTTGAGCCTATGGTGTCCAGTTTTTACTGGGGCTCAATCACATAATGCTCACATGGCTGACCTTTAGTCTCCAGCCCCTCCGGGAGGTCAGAGTAATGCTTTTAGTCCTCAGTTCCTCTAAAGGTCAGAACTGATACCGCATGGCCCAAATCACATTGTTAGACGGTCCAGTGGCCAAAGACTCCAGGTAAACAAAGACCCTCCTAGCAGGGAGGACATTCCGGGGGCCTAGAGATCACTGCCCAGCTGCCAAGAGCAAAGGCCAGACCTGCCTTTGGCTGAGGTTGATTTTTCACTACATAACCACCCATACCTGCCATTTTGCAGACATCCCCCTAATGTTGCCTGACAATTCTCTGCTTTTCTACCCACACCTCCAAACAACTGTCCCTGAGCACAGGGCCTTCAGGCTGGAGCATCCGTCAACGTGGATCCTTCCGGCAGCCTGGCTGGTTCCATCTGCGGTGTTCTACACCACATAAGCTTCTGAGCATGTTCTCTCTTCCTTCTAAGTGCTGCCATCTCAGAGAAGTCTCCCTAGATTCTCTGTGTGCTTCTAGTAAATTTTAGGGGGTGCCCTTTTTATTGCTTAGTTTATCTTGCATTAAAGCCAGCTCTGGGGTATCTGCCTCCCAGTGTAGATTATGAGTCTCTCGGGGGCAGGGATTTCATCTCAGTCCCTTTTGTGTCCCTCCCTAGTATAAAAGAGGGTGTCTTGCAGGCTGCATATGTCTATTTAATTGAATTAAAGTGAATAATTCAAAATTGATTATTTGAAGTAACCAAGCATCAGCTCCAACCTTTGTAGAGAAGCTAAATGTGTCTTGCTCACATTTTGTACATCTGCACGTTTTTCTGGGATTTTGACTGAATCCATCCAGCAATGTTTGCCTCAGCTCAGAGAAGTTGGAAGCATATTGAAATAATTTGGCAAGACATCCCTAATTCCCCCACCCTCAGCGCCCGTCTTTGAAGTCCTCATTCCTGGTTAGATCAGGTTCTTATCATCCAGACAATCAGTTGCGTGTCTTCTTATGCTCCCCCTACACACACACACACACACACACATTGCAAAAACACAGGAAATTTAAAATCTTATTTTATAAGGAAAGCTTCAGAAATGATCCCGTGTGGCAGAGAATTTGGTGGCTTGAGAACAATTCAAGTCTGTTTGGATTGGAGTAATTGAAGTGCCAATGGGCATTCAGTAGATGAAGGGTTATATGAAACTTGTCTGCGAAGTGGCCAGAGTGGGCCCCTGGGCTGGGGTTGGCATCTACTGTAATGAAACTTGGAGCTTTGGAGGAACTGCATTTTAGGAAGTACAAGGAGCCATCAGAGTATCAGAACAATTCCTTTCTCTTTCTTTTTGACTCGTGGCCTATCCTCTCCCCAATCCTCTCGTTCTTCACTCCTTTACTTACCAGAAGGCTGGCCTGTTTTGGGCTGGGAGGGTTCCAAATTTATTACATCACAGTCCCCACCAAATCATTCACAACCTAGTGGAGACCAGCAGTGAAGCAGACAGTAATCACAGCACCAAGGGGTGACTTGGGACGGGGCTTAGATCCCCCTGTCTTCATCAGTCCTTCTCCCTCGCCCTGCCTTTCTTTAATAAGGATAATCAACATTTTCTCCATCTCAGTGAAGCAACAGCTTCAATGGTCCTTTCCAATGAGATGCAGACCCCAAGTTCTCTCCTGTACAGAAACTCTGGATGTGTCACTGGTCATCTGAGTGGAAATGTGGCCAGATCTCCCCAGGTCTCTGGCTTGGGTAGATGGGTACAAAGAGGGATGGACTCTGGGGTATGGGAGATACACTACATCATGTTTTGGGGAAAGGCCTTACTCACCTAGTGATTAGGATACTTTTTATGTCTTTCCCTTCTTTCTCTCCAAAGCCCACACTCCTAAGATCCCAGACTCCACTCATGCTTTCCTGCTGTGGTGCTCTGAGAAGGAGTGTTGGGAGAGAGGCTTAAAGTTGGGGGAAGTTTGGGAACTGAAATGGAGAAAACAGTCCAAGCCTGGGGGCTCTGTGCCAGGGTGAAATGAAGAGTGGGATTTGGGCATATGGAAGGTGCTGGGAGGACAGAATGACTCAACACTTCTCCCCACCCCAGCCAGTACCACCCTAGTCCAATCCACCTTTCTCTTCCTCCTGGATTATTGCAAAAGCCTCCCAACCATTCTCCCTGCTTCCACCTTTGTCCCTCTACTGTCCACGCAAGAACCAGAGTATTCCTTTGAGTACAGGAGTTTCCAATTGTCCTTTGGTTCCCATCTCAGCAAGGATGTAGCCAAAGTCTTTCCCTCACACCCCTGCAGAACTATCCATGCTCTAATTCTCACTCCTTCCCAATCATGCTTTATGCTTCATTACAGCAGTTACTTGTATTTATGTTTGTCTGCTTGCCTCCCCTGACAACTGGAACTTCTACTCCAAAACAGAGAACAGGGCCCTTCTCTATTTTGTTCCCTTCCATATTGTCAGCACCCAGAGCAGAGCCTGACTTGTAGGGAACACTTCATAAGTGTTGACTGAATGAAAGAAAGAGCAATTGAATAGTGGATGTTTATAGTTTGTTCTCTGGGATCTCTGTCCCCCCAAACAATAGCAGGGCCACAGCTGAGATGTAGGAACAGAGCACCGCAGCAAGAAAAGCTTGGGCGAAGTATGGGATCCCAGGAGCATGGGCTTTGGAGGAAAAAATCTGATCACTTTAGTCATTGATGATGATTGTCTCGGTTTGCCAGGGCTGCTATAACAAATACTACAGACCGGTCAGTTTAAACAACAAGAATTTTTTGGGTCACAGTTTTCAAGGTTAGAAGTCCAACATCAAGGTGTCAGCAGGGGCAAGTGTTTTCTGAAGTCTGTAGTATTCGGGTGGTGGCTTGTCAGCACTCCATAACTCAAACTCTGCCCTCGTGACACAGCCATCTCTGTCCCCATCTCTCTCCTACTGACTGTTCTGTTTTCCTCTGCTTGTGAGGACTCTGGTCATATTGGATTAAGGCCCGTCTGGATTCAGTTTGGCTTCATGTCAACTAATACTATCTTCAAAAATCCTATTTACAGTGGGTTCACACTGACACAACTGGGGATTAGGGCTTGAACATGGCTTTATGGGGGATGTGATTCAATCCCTAACAGTGGCCAAAAGACACTCAAGAGGGCCAAGTTAGGCAGCAGGAGGGCCAGGGTGAACTCAGTTAGGGGGAAAACATCCCTCCACACCTGCTTACTAGAGACTGATAGCCAACCACACAGCAAGAACCCCACACACACCCACTCCCACAGCGCCTGGCTTGGCAGAGCTGGCAGTGAAGCTGTCACAGGCAAGCAGATGGTGCCCACCACGTGCCACAAGCAGGGCTTGACTCAGTTGTTACAGAGACACTTAGAGGGTCCTTTCCCCAGGAATCTCATCTGACTTAAAGGCAGTGAATTTGCCAAAGACTGAGGGTGACTGTCCAAGAGAAGTGAATCACCTCTTTAGGTGTGGACTCTGTCTCTAACAGGGGGGCGGTGTGCATGTGTTTGTGCATGTGTGTGTGTGTGTGTGTGTGTGTGTGTGTGTGTGAACCTCTCTAGGCATGCAGAGAGGTCCCCTCGATGAAGGAAGGGCCACTGTGGTCTTTTCTCTTTGACTGATTTGTAACAGATTTCGTTCTCCAAAGGACCCTCCAGGGGTGGAGGCACATCTCAGCTGTTTCAGTTTGCTAAAGCTGGTGAAATGCAATATACAGGAAATGGATTGGCTCTTAACTATGGGGATTTATTAACTTACAGTTCACAGTTCTTAGGCTGTGAAAATGTCCAACTCAAGGCATCAAAAGGATGATACTTGGACTCTGAAGACAGGCTGCTGGCATCCGGGACAGCTCTGTCACACAGGAAGGCTCATGGCCGGCGTCCGCTCATCCTGCTCTCCTGGGTTTCTGGCTTTAGTGGCTTCCTCTCTCAGCTTCTGTAGGTGTGTCCTCATCTCTCGGCTTCTCCGGGGCTTCTCAGCTCTCTGGGCTTTTTTTGCGAGCTTCTCTTAATTTCATCTCTCCTTTTCTGTATGTGTTTTATCCTCTCATAAAGGACTCCAGTAAGCGGATTAAGACCCACCTTGAATGAGGTGGGTCACATTTCAATTGAAATAATCGAATCAAAAGGTCCCATCCACAATAGGTTTGCACCCACAGGAATGGATTAAAAGAACATGGCCTTTTCTGGGGTGTATAATAGCTTCAAACCACAAGCACCCAGAAGGGACACCCTGCCATTGTTCGAAGGATGCAACTGAAGACCACACTTCCAGACCTTAAACTCTATTCCCACCACTGGCCCCTGACGGGATGGAGACTAGACAGCCTCTCCCTCCTCACGTGCACTCAGAGCCTTCAATTTCAGGGTGTGGGAGGCCAAGAGATGAGTAATGCGGCACTCCGCCTGGTGGGGAGGGGTTACAGATGCGCCCTGGGAGGGCGCCAGCCAAGCCGCTGGGGTGTCACTGAGCTCAGAGGAGCGTCTTCCACGGTGCCCCAAAGTCGGGCTGAATCTGTCACCGTTGGGGGCCCACCCACACATGTGTTATCCATCAGAAATCATGTTAGACCAGAGGCGTTATTTCTACCCCCCATCCCTGTCCTTCATACACTTGGGTTGATCGTCACACACCCTCTCCCTAACGATGTGTGAGAAAACTAACTTGCTCCCTCCCGGACCTCGCCAGGGCCCGCGGCAGGTTCCAGCAGCCCCCCAGTTCGGAGACTCAAAGCTACGACCCCCAGTGCCACGTCCGCCCGCTGCGCGGTGGGCATCGCTGCGGGGTCTTCCTCTAAGTGATCGCCACGCCCTCTCCCTGCGGGGACCCCAGACGAGCACACGCTCTTGAGTTTAGGGAAAGCGTGCTGTGCTGCTGAAACCCCCGAACACCACACAATTCAAGGCGTTTACTTGCGGGCGGAGGGATGGCTGTGGGGGCGCCCCGTCTCGTATATCCAGGAGCCCATAAAACATGGTCGGGGAACTTGTTCGCCTGGAGGGGGGAGATTTATAGCTGCTGAGGGAGACTCTTGTTTGCTGATTTAGAATTTCCTAACATGGCTGTTTGTGTCTGTGTGCGTGCGTGTGCATGTGTGTAAATGGGTGAATTCCAACTTCATTGCTGCAGGGACCCAGGGAAGATAAAGCCGCATGAGCACGCGGCGCTACCTTAACAAGGAAGCTGAAGGTGATGATGGTCAAGGAGGAGGAGGAAGAAGAGGGAGAGAGGGGACAAGCCACAAGGCCCGTTTTGAAGCCATGTCTGGGCTGGCTCTCTCCTAACCTCTGCAGGGAACTTCTGGCTGTGGTTACACAGCCCGGCATGAAGAAGCCTCTGATGCCAAGGCATCTTTCCTGAGCAGACGCCTCCCTTCTCTCCGGGGAGGCACTGGAGGCTGTGATTAGCAGGGCCAGCCAGAGTGCAGACATCAGGCCAGCTTTGCTTCTGAAAGCCTCTTGCGTTCCCAGCTGCATGCGATCATTCCCCCATCTTGGAGTTTATTACTCTGTGGTAGAATTACCCAGCCTCCTCATTGCTCAGTTCGACATAGCATGGTGGTTTGAAATGCACACTCTGGTTCCACCGCGTGCTAGCTGTGTGTCCTTGGGTAAGTTCCTTAACCTCTCTGTGCCTCCAGTTCTCATCCGTAAAATAAATAGTACCTGCCTGATACAGTTGTTGATTGTTGTGTGGCCTGTGATAACCCAGGTAAAATGCTCAGAACAGTGCCTGGCACGTAGCAGAGCTTGGGTACCTGTTTGCCACCATCACCACCACTAACCCTTGGGGATTAGCTGGGTGGCTGGGGATACAGGGGATGCAGCCAGCTTGGTGAGGGCTGGCTGAGGAGAGGGTGTGATGACTGCAAAAAGCGAGCTCAGGCAGGTCTGCAAGCAGTTCTGGCGGCGACACGGAAGCTGTCATGGGGCCAAAGCTGAGATCCGGGTCCGCGGGCCACCATGAGTCTCCTGAGCTCTGGGTTGGGGCTCCTTGAATAGCTGTTATTCAGGCAAGACCAGGTGCTTATGGGTAGGGCAGGGCTGAGTCCGCAGGTGAAATGGCCCCTCCTAAAGCCTATTGACCTAATGACCTTCGCAGGGCGGGGCGTCAGGAAGAATGGAGTTGAAACCCTCCCAGATTGGACAGATGCTCAGCCACCCTGGGAAGTGGTGAATTGTACTGTAAATGCTCTTAACAATGACTTTTCCTGCATCCCCTTGTTCCTGGGACTTTCACACTGCCCTTTGGCTGGCTAACTTACTTAGCTTACTTACTCAGTCTCTACTTTATTACCCATTTAAGCCTAACCTTGCTCTACTGTGCCTATTTTAAAACAACACTCTTCTCTCTTCCTTTCCCTAAAATGGTCCAATTTCTAAATCCTATTCAGCTGTACATTAGATGGAATGAAACTGATGAATTCATACTATAGTGTGAATGACTGATAAGCCTCAGGGATATTTGTATTTTAAAAAATACCGCCTGAGAACCAAATGAATAAGGATTTTGAGGACATTTCAACCAGTGTTTTTTCTGAGCTTCTTATGAAATGCTGACAGTGCTCACTTCCCCTTTCTCCCCCTGCCCCCCTCTTTCCTACCCTCCTTTCTTCCACTCCTGCTCTACTACTAGAGGTGTTTATGCTACCTAAAAATATGCAGCAAATGGAAAAGAGGAAGAAAGAAGTGTGATCAGAACATGTCCTATAAAAATGTACTGCCTCCTTTAATTTCTACCTCTCTGCAAATTAAACAATTTTTGTCAGGCCTTGTGAGGTTTTTGTTTTATTTAATTAATTAATTTACTTATGTCTGAGCTTTTCTGGTCTTCCCTAATTTTTTTTACAATTAAAATTTTAATTGATATGTAGCATGCATACAGAAAAGTGTACATTGCATATATACATCAGAAGTGTATCTTTCAATGAATTATTGTTAAATGAACACATCCATGTAGTCACAACCCAGGTCAAGAAATGGAACATTATCAGAATTTTCTTGCTTCCTCCCAGTCACTGACCCCATTCTCTGCCCCTGACTTTTAACACCATAGATTAGATTTTAAACACTATGTCCAAGCAAATCCATATGTTTAACACCTTCTTCACCCAAGTAGACACTGCTCTACACTTTGCTGCTGTTCACTTAGCAACGTACCTCGAAACATTTTCTATATCAGCTGTCAAGGGCCCTTGTTCTTTGAAGGCTGCATAGGACCCTACTGGGTGGAAAATCACCATTTATTGGCCCCCTCATCTATTGCTGGACGTTAGGGAGAGAGCAGAGCTTTAGAGCTTACTTAGCCCCATTCTAGCAAGTGACCCTCCCTGGGCAGCTCATTTCCATCCCTGGTCTCAGACTCCTCCTGGTAACACGGACATTTGGAGAGACGATCTCAGCCTGTCTTCCAGCTACCAGGCATCAAGGCCTGCTACTCCCATATCCCCCTCCTGCCTGCCCTAAGTGGGAGCCTGGGGAAAAGGAGGAGATGACCCCAGCCTCTCCTGCTTCCTGCCAGAGGACACAGACTGATAGTGGTTCACACACGTGGTGGGGAAGTGCAGGGGAGGGAAGCTAAAGGTCCCAACTTATTTGACTAAAACCAGGGAAGATAGCAGAGGAAGCTTCTGGAAAGAAGTCCAGATGGTTGAGCACTCATGCCCCTGCTGTTGTGTCCAAACCAGGGGCTTGGGAGTGTTGGGTGGAATCAATGGCTGGCACTAGCAGTGCCTGTCCCTCTGCTGTGAGACATTGCCTCTCCTTGGAAGCATGAACGGGGCTGTCCCCAGCCTTCAGAAGGCCCAGGCCACTTTTTGACTTGTTGCCTTTGCTTTTATAATTCCCTTGGTGACCTTCGTGTCTCATCAGGGTTGGGTTTCTGAAATAAAAACCAGATGCTTGATGTCTAGTCCTGTAACTGCTTTGCTAAAACTCCTCTGAGCCACTCAAGACAGTTCACGGCTGCCTTTAGTAGTGTGACTGCCAGTGGCTCGGAGGTGCTTGAAAGCTCTGCTGCAAAAGTCATTTGTCATAATATTATTCTCTAGCATGAGTTAATTATAGTAATTTTTCTGAGCTTGTAGCAGCCAGCAAATCCCCAGTGGCATGCGAGAATCTTAGCTTGCTGGAATCTTGATGCATCTTGCATGTCTTCCCTTCCTGCTTGTCTCGGTTCACCTGGCCTCCGGTGAGCAGCTCTGTCTTTATGGCTATCGGTCCCTATGGTGTGCATTTGTGCAGAGGCCTGCCACCCTGCTGGAAGACAATGTACCCTCACACACTGGCTCAGCTCCCAAGTTCCAGAGCTTCAATAGTGGGTGGGTGGGCACAGGACACAGCAACACACGTCCAAAGTATGGTCATCAGCCAGTCCTCTCCTGGAAATGGCTCCTGCTTATATGTAGAAGCAAAGGGCTTTTCAGACCCCAAGGCTTGGGGGTACACGTGGCAGAGTGAGAGTCAAGGGTTTGGGGTCAGGAGACATAGCTTCTGGCCCTGGCTCTACCATAAAGCATCTTAATCTTGACTCCAGCATCACAGCCTCTGAATTTCTGAGGTTCTGTTTACCCATTTATTTGTTCAACCAGGTGCTGATGCTAAAGAGAGGAGTCCAGCAGAACCCAGGCCTTCAAGGAGTTACGATCTAAGAAGGGGAGATGAACATGAAAACGAGGGTTGAAAATGATAATAGGTGCTTCCACAGAAGTATGGAGGGGTGGCTGGGAGGGCACGCTGGAGAAAAGCTCCATCCTCTCTGTACTGGAGAGAGAGGCAAGAGAGAGATGCATTGAGTGTCAAAAGATGAGTGGGGATTCGCCCAGTGGATAGGAGAGGAAGGGTGTCGCTGGAGGGAGGGAACAGTATAGGCAAAGGAGTGGAAGGGTGAAATGCCTGGTGAGCTTAGGAAACTGCAGGTGGCTTAGCATGGCTGGGGCCTGGGGAGCAAGAAGTCCTGCAGGAGAGGGCCAAGTCCCCTATATGCTATGCCAGCAGTGTGTTCCTTACTCCTGGTACAGTTGTTCACAACTGGTGTGACTTTGCCCCCCAGGGGGTGTTTGGCAGTATTTGGGGACATATTATTGCCACTTAGGGGGCAGGTGCTATTGGCATCTACTGGATAGAACCAGGGATGCTGCTACACATCCTACAATGCACCGGACAGGCCCCAAGACAAAGAGTTATCAGTTCTCCAGCCTGAATGCCAATGGTGCCAAACTTGAGAAGCCCTGCCGCAGGGTAATGAGGGGTTGTTGGAAGGTTTTAAGATGGAAAGTGGCACCCCCAGCTTCATCCTTAGGAAGAGCATTCTAGCCACCTCATGGCAGTGGATCTGAGCAGGGAAATACTGAAGGAAGGAAGATGGTTTCAGGCAAGAGATGTGATGACTTAAACCAGGGGCTGGTAAACTAGTGCCCACAGGCCAAATCAAGCCTGGCTGCCTGACTTTGCATGCCCATGTGCTGAGAATGGTTTTTACATTTTTAACTAGTTGAAAAAATCAAAAGAAGAATAGTATGTTGTGTTATCTGTAATTCAAATTTCAGTGTCCGTAAGTAAAGCTTTATGGGAACACAGCCACACTCATTCATGTATGGATTGTCTGTGGCTGCTTTCATGATAGAACGGCAGAGTTGAGAAGGTGCAACAGGCTAAATGGTCGGCAAAGCCTAAAATACTTACTATTTACAGAAAAAGATTGTCGACCCCTAACCTGAGACAATGGAAGTGAAGATGACAGGAAGTTAATAGGCCAAAGAATGATGTGAAGGGGTCAGATCAAGTCTTGGCAACTGATTGAATGGAGGGTGAGGAAGAGATAAGTTCCTAGCTTGAGAACTTTGGTAAGAGAGAAAAATGAGCCAAGGGGAAGATAATGAATTAGGTTTGGGATATACTGAGTTGGAAGAGACATTTGAACTTGCAAGACATTTAGGGTGGATTCACAGAACTGGGGCCTGAGAAAGATCTCTGGGCTGGAGATAAAGACTCACAAGTCTTCCGTGTGTGGAGGATCGAGGTAGCCAGGGAAGCTGGTGAAATGGCCTAAGACAATTAGTTTTCACCTTGTATGAGATCACAGCACCCTTAGGGAATCTACTGAGAGCTGTGACCCTCTCCCCAGGGAAAGAAACACACATTCAAAATATGGTTTCTGGACATCATGAAATCCTGGAATAAACTTGAGAGCAAAAACAGGGCCAAGCATAGACTCTTGGGACATGACATGTCAACACTCAGTTGCACAGAGGAAAAGGAGCCTGTGAAGAAGTTTGCAAGGATGATGAGGGTGGTTCATGCACGCCAAGGAGGAGAAGATGCCAAGAAGAACCAACCAAAGGGTCCACCGTGCTTGCTGCAGAGGAGTTAAGCATGTGTGAATGCTTCTTTCAGAGGGTTTAGGTGTGAGCCAAGAGGAAAGACATGGTAGCAGCAGTGGGTGGAGTACAGAAACCAGAGTGTGCATTGCTGGTGTCATCTCATTCTGGGACAGACTTGACTTTTGTACCTTGGCAGTAAGCTAGCAGAGAGGGAGAAGTTGAAAATATACAAGAGAGAGGGGAGCAAGATTCTGTTCTGAAGGAGGTGTTGGGAAGGGAGGAGAGGTGAGGTCAAGGGATTTTGCTGCCCAGCCCGCCTCCCAGGTTCCCACACTCCCCTCTCTCCACCAACGCAACACCCTGCCCACCTGCCATGGCTGGGGCATCTTCAGCTGAATGTCTGTGGCCTCCTTTGGTCCTTCTTGCCAACCTGTGATGGACCCTGACCTGGTAGGAAATGTTTTCCGAACTTGGATCCAAAATGCTTAGCCTAATTAGAAGTTCACAGAGGTCCAGGGCCTAAGTAATGCTTGAGCTGAAATTTATCAGTGCTATGAGCTCTTTTCAAGGGAACGATAAGTAGATGTTGATATTGTAATGACAGTGATCTTGTTGAGTGGCGTTTATAAATGTAGACATTTGAAGATGTTTGAACAGATCAAATATGCACTCTGTCAAATGAGAGGTGCACATCAGTAGTAAAATACATAATGAACAATGCTTTTAAAGGTGTTGCCAAGTTCAAGAAATCCAATATAGGGAAATACAAATTTCTGTGAGTAATATATTGGTAGTTGATCAACTTACATTTCCGGGAATCTGCTCAAATACTCCTATAAAAGCTGAGGGTAGGTGACTGTTACTTTGGTGGCCCTGAATGAACCAAACCTCCTGGTCTCCATGCTCTTGAATCTGTGCTAGACTGTCACCTGCTTTAACCAATAGAAGGGTGGCAGAGGTGACCTGTGGTGGTCCTGAGTGTATGCCTTGAAAAGGCCTAATAGCTTCTGCTTTTGTGCCCGGGGGGAAGCCAGCCACCAGGGAAGAAATGCAACCGCCCCGAGATGCACACGCCATTAGGAAGCTCAAGCTGCGTGTAGAGGTCACATGGAGGTGAATTGGGGCACCCCCCACTCTCCAAAAGTGAGAACCAAGGCCCCAGTCTTATGACCCTGTTAAACCATTCTGGCCAGTCTCTAGCTGTTGAAGTTACTGCAGTTGGCACCACGTGGAGCAGTGGTGAGCTGTCCCCACTGAATCCTATCCAAATTATAGAATCATGGGCAAATAATAACATGGTGGTCGTTTTAGGCCACTATATTTGGAGGCATGTCATTCTGCAGTGATAGATAACAGAAACACGGTGCCTTCTGGTACATTTAAAACGTGACTATCTGTACAACACTTCTGTATGATGTTATAAGACACATGGGTACGACTTTCCTGAGCCTTTCATCTACTTTGGTAGGGGTTGGGGGTGGGAAGGGATTGGAGGCATCAATAATGCATGTTCATTGTATAAATATTCTAAATTATGTCATCCCATCACACAGAGATAACCACTGTTAACATTTTTATGTTAACTTATACTCTTATACTCTTCTAGATGTTTTTCTATGCATGTTAATACTCATAGAAAACGAGCTCATGTTGTATAAGTGTAAAGTATTTTGTTTTACTCGATGCTATATCCCTAGCATGAGCATCTTTTCATGTCTATCAACAATATCTGCATTAAGGCTGCATAACATTACATGAAAAGGATGTTCCCTAATTTACACAACAAATTCCTTATTGCAGGACATTGAGGCTGGCTCCATTTTTTTTTTCAATTCCACAATGAACGCTTCATTGTACATCTCTGAAGTCAAATCTTTGTGCACATATATAATTATTTCCTTAGAATAAACTCCGAAAAATGGGATTGCCAAGTAAACAAGTTTGCATACAGTTAAGGCCTTTCCGTATGCAGTTTCAGAATAACTGTTGCTCTGCAGACATGCTCTCCTCAACTGTAGGTAATGTCACTCTTTTCAGTTTTCAAAGAAGGTCCTACTTTTGTATTGTTATGGGTGTTTGGTTAATATGCATGTATACTACAACTTCAAACACCAATGCTGGTGGTGGGGGTGGGAAGGGCGAGTTAGTAAATATGTCAGGCTTTGAGGACCAGAGGCAAAATAGAGGCTATTACGTAGACACCCACAAAACCATAAAATATGTAAAAACCATTCTTAGCTCACAGGCTGTACATAAACAGGTGGTGGGCCAGATTTGGCCCCCGGCTGTAGTTTGCTGACCGCTGTTTTCAACTGCTGCTCCTTTAGCCTGAGATGCTTCATCAGACACTTCAGAAGTTAGCAGTAACTTGCAGGGCGGAACTTTCCACAAAAGTCCTGTATGGAGGGTTGTATTAGAATCCTAGCTTGTGAGATTGACAGCTGTCATCATTTTGTAGGATCTTTTCCTTTGTATGACATATTTAAAAATACCCTGACCATGGATCTGGTATATGCATGGACCATGTGCAGGAATGTCACGTGAATATGACTTGGAGGCATGGGGTACCGTTGGCAGGTACTCGTTATGAGGTAGGGAATCATTCTCTCTGTGTATTTTAAAATATGAAGGTTGTTTTTTTTCTGGCCACAGAAGTATTGCACACTTGTTTCAAGTTGAATTGTGTCCTCTAAAAAGATCTGTTCAAGCCCCAATCTCCAATCCCATGAATGAGTCTTATTAGCAGATGGGATTAGGGTAGGCCCTAAACCAATATGACTGTCATCCCTATAAGAAGAGGGAAGTTCGGAACATAAAAAGGAGAGAAGTTTGGAACATAAAAAAGACCGAAGATGGAGACAGAAATTGGAGTGATACATCTACAAGTCAAGGAATGCCAAGGTGCCAATGATTGCCAACAAACTTCAAAAGCGAGAGCAGCTATGGAGGGATTCTTCCCAGTAGTTATAAGAGGAAGCACACGGCTTGCTGATGCCTTGATTTCAGGCTTTTAGCTTCTAGAACTGAGACAGTATATTTCTGTTGCTTTAAGCCATCCAGTTTGTGGAAACATGTTACCGCAGCTCTAGGAAACTAAGACATTTGTTAAAAATGGAAAAAAAGTATTACTATTCCTATGTTGCTATTAATATTTTGGTTAATATCCTTGTAGTCTGTTTTTTGGTGTGTGATGTAAGAGAGAGGGAGAGATTCCAACACTGGGGTCATATTTGCATATAGCACAGTGTGATTTTATTCATTTCCCATAAGTTGTAAGTATCACTGGCTAATTACGAGCCCACCACCTGGATGTGCCTTTTTCAAGTGAATTCCCAGCTGATGGACACCTGGGCCTTTTCCAGTTTCCCAATGTTATAAATAATACTACAGTGAATAACTTGAAACGTTAAGTCTTCATCCACATCTTTATGTTTCTTATTATTTTCTCAGACTGGATTCCAAAAGTGGACATTGCTGTTCAAAGAACAGGTGTGTTTAATGTCTTTTATACATATTGCCACTTTGCTTTTTCATAAAGTTTGTACCAGTTTAAGGCCATGTACTTGAATGATCATAAACACACCCTTAGAAAAATGTAGTTTTCAAAATATTTGCTAAATTTGATAAAGAAAATGATGTTTTGTTGTTGGTTTAAATAACATTTGCTTGATTTCTAGCTGTTTACGATTTTCACGTGTGCATTATCCATTTGTATTTCTCTTGTGAAATATATGTTCATATTCCTTTTCCATTTTGCTATTATTGTTTTTTTTTGTTTTCTTTTTGTTTTGTAAGAATTTTTAAAATATTAATGTCAACTTTGTCATAAATGTTGCTGTTGTAAACTTTGTATAGATTTTACGGTTTGCCTTTTAATTGTGTTTATGGTGTCTCTTTGGTGAGCAGAAGTTCTATGTTTTCATGTACTCAAGCAAGCTTTTTCTCTGTGATTTCTCCGGTTGCTTTTATGTTTGGGGAAGTTCATCTGTGGGATCAGCCCCTAGCCCCTAGTACCTTTGAAGTTTCTTTTTTATTGCTTTAGTGTTTTACAGTTAACTCTTTTGCCCATCTGGAATTAATTTTAATCTAGATTGAAGGGCAGGATAAACCTTTTTCCCCCTCCCCCCACCTGCCCTAAAGCTAACCAGGTGATCTGGCTCAATAGACTAATCCTTTCCAAACTTTGAATGTGCTTGACTTTACTCCCACTTGTAGCATTGCAAAGAGGCAGAGACGAGAGAGAGAGAGAGAGAGAGAGAGAGAGAGAGAGAGAGAGAGAGAGAGAGAGAGAGAGAGGGAGGGAGAGAGAGGGAGAGAGAGAGAGAGACATTGACATCAATTCTCCGAGCCACACACCAAAGCTGCACGGTGGGTGCTGCAGGAGTTTTGTGCTGGGCGGCAGAGGCTCCCCAGCGAGGCACTGAAAAATCCCCACGCACGCGCCCGGCCAGCCCTGCTAGACGGCGGTCCCGTGCACGCGCACCACGCACGCGCCCCGGCCTGCGGTCCCGCGCACGTGCACTCCCCTCCCGGGACCGCGGTCCTCAGCATGGCGCCGCGCCCTTGCACAAGGTATTTCTAGCGCCACCTCTGGGGCCTCTGACCCAATTCAGGTTTAAGCTGAATTATTGGCGAGGGTGTAGGGGCAAGCATCTCCTCTCCTCAGCCATTCAGACGGGGCCCAGCGGTGTTTAGTGGAAGAATGCACTGGGGGGAAGATTTCCCGCTCCAGCTGCTCTCTCATGTATGTAAACAGACACCCATTACCTCGGGAGGTTCAGAGATGCATCTTCTCAACTGTCTCTCGGAGCCAGGCCCTCCGGCCACAGCCTCGGCTGCTTGTGAGCTGCTGTTGCTGGTTTCTACGAAGCCACATTATTTGTTTAAACGTTTAAGGCACAGACCACGCGGGATCTCAGCGGGGGCACGCACTGCACCCTCCCAGCCCTCTGGAAAGTCTAAAAGTAACATGTGCTGAGAAATGGAGGAACTGGCAAGGGGCTCTCCTGCTTGGGGCCGTGACCCTAAACTCACCCACAAATATTTTTAGGTGTGCCCTAAGATGGGCCTTGGCCATGAGGCATTGGGAGAGAGGAGTGCAGACACTTTATAAATTTGTGTGTGTGTGTGTGTATTCATATTTATCAATTTATAAATGTTATTTTAATTCTAAATATACCTGTTTATATTTTGTATAATCTAAAGTCTTTCCTGCCTGGGTGTCCTCTTCCCACAGGTACCTGCTCAAGGTGACCACCCAGGAAATGTCAAACCGGCGGCAACCTGCCCTCTTCCGCCCCACCACCCTGCCTCAGTTTCCCCTCCTAGGTTCACTATCTTTGATCCTGATGGGTCAATGCGAGGCCCTTTTCCTTTAAATGTCTTTTCCCTTTCACCCCCCGTCCTTAGATTATCTATTTCCCTGCACCATGGAATGGCCTTTTCTTGT
Source organism: Bradypus variegatus (assembly GCA_004027775.1). Classification (NCBI taxonomy): domain Eukaryota; kingdom Metazoa; phylum Chordata; class Mammalia; order Pilosa; family Bradypodidae; genus Bradypus; species Bradypus variegatus. The sequence goes on along the minus strand of PVKY010002434.1, from coordinate 7,968 downwards.
CCTAATTTTAAGAGCCTAGTTTGGGCTGCTTCTCCTTGCTTTCAGTTCTCTTGCTGTTTGCTTCCCCTGCCTTCTCTGCCAGTGTGCCTGCCTGCCCCCAGAGAGCTCTTATTTGTCATGCATTTATATCAGCAAAATGATGACATTTTATAAGTTGCTTTGAGCCATCATCCCAGAAGGGCACAACCATATTACATATAATAAGGTGTTGTGGTTATTTATCTTAAAGCTTGATAGCTGTGTGTCTATACATATGTATATATACACACATATACATACAGATACACACATATACATGTAAAAATAGACACCTATACCTACACATACATACATATATATAAATACATTTATATACATATATATACACATATCACACACACATAAACATTCACATACACATATGCATATATAAGTGAATAATAACATACCAGGGAAGAGAGTCATACATACAAAGATTAAGATTATAGTAAGCCTTGAGGGACTTTGCTTTTTATTCCCCATCCCTGCATTTTCCCCTCATTCAGTATAATTACTGTTGACATTCTGATCTATGATTTTTCACCAAAGAAAGACCCTTGTCTTCCGCAAACAATCTTCCCACCAGAAGGTCTAAGGAAAGTTTTGGTGATTCTATTGCCTGGAGCGGGCATCTGTGTGGCCAAGGACTCGTGGATGGTGGTTTGCAGCTGTCCATAATGTCTCTAAATTTGGACTTGTGTTCACATAGTGTGGTTGAATAACTCCTGCAAACAGAATCTCCAGGAGCGCTTGTTTAAAAATGCAGATTCCTGGGCCAACTTCATGTACTCCAAAACCTGATTTGATTTAACAATGTGCCAAATACTGCTCTCTGTACTTTGTGTGTTAACTCATGTGGACCTCACAACCCTACGTGGTAGGTATTGCTGTTTTGTTCCAATTCCACAGATAAGGAAGCTGGCCCAGTGAGGGTGGGGACTTGCTGAGGTAACGTAGCTCATGTTGGAGCTCGAATCTGAACCTAAGCCAGGCAGCTCCAGAACCTGTGCCAGGCCAGCCTGAGAACCTACAGCCCCAGACAGAGAAGCCTGTTCACTCTTGAGAATGGCTTTTCAACCTACTGGGCTAATTAGGGCCCAATGAGAAGTCATGAACTTAATGAAAATCCTGTTAATCTATTAAATTCACAGTGATTCTTGGTTCTTGATCAGCCATGTGGTTGTCCTTTAAGCTATGTGCTGTCTTTCTGTATTCACTAGAATGAGTCTTAGCTTATTTGGGAGTCAGCAACCCCTTTGAGAATCTGACAAAAAACTATAGATTGTCTCCATATAATAAAAGGCACCTATGCACAAACACACGTACATCTTACATATAATATCAGAGATTCCCATGAAAATGTGGGCTCCGTGTTGAGAACCAACCCCAGTCTAAATAAACACATCCATCTTCCCTCAACCAAGATTTCTCCTCCTGCTTCTGCTTGTCTTTTAATATTCTCAGTAAGAAAAAAAGCATGGTGTGCTGGTTTGGATGTATTATGTCCCCCAAAACGCCATGTTCCTTAATGCAATCTTGTGGGAACAGACACATTAATGTTGACTAGGTTGGAATCTTTGGATCAGGTTGTTTACATGGAGATGTGACCCACCCAACTGTGGGTGACACCTCTGATTAGATAATTTCTGTGGAGGTGTGGCCCCACCCATTCAGCTTGGGTCTTGATTATTTTTCTGGAGCCCTATAAAAGCTCGCAAACAGAAGGACCTCAGAGCAGCTGCAGCTGAGAGACACATTTTGAAAACAGCCATTGAAAGTTGACACTGACATTTTGGAGAATGACATTTTGGAGAATGTCATTTTGAAGTGCAACCTGGGAGCAAGCAGATGCCAGCCATGTGCCTTCCCAGCTAACAGAGGTTTTCCAAACAACATTGACCTTCCTTTGGTGAAGGTATACTTGTGTTGATGCCTTAATTTGGACATTTTTATGTCCTTAAGACTGTAAATTTGTAAACAAATAAACCCCCTTATAAAAGCCAATCCATTTCTGGTATTTTGCACAACAGCAGCATGAGCAAACTGGAACACATAGCTAGAAAAATTATTTGATTGCAGTCAAAGTAATGAAGGCATAACTGTTCTTTTCCTTCATACTTATAAACATTCATCCTAGAGTGCTCAATATCAGAGCAGAGCTCTGAGCTGCCAGGAGGCAGGAGAAGGCAGCAAATCCCTGGGGGCTAAACAAGGCTGCTGCTTACTGAACCCAGGATGCTTATTACTGAAGTGACCCTCTGGCTTGCAAAGCTGAAAACAGATTCTATCTGGCAGTAGATATGGGTTTTTTTAAGAATAGCATTTTTTATTTTCTGCCATAAGCCATGGAGTTATATGTTACTGTGTGTTATTCAACAAATGCTCCTTCCCTACAACTCTACCTTGGGTAAGTAGGTTCATCAATTAAGAAACATCCCAAAGAGCCTGGCCATCCATTTGGATGATTATCTGGATGGAAAGATGTGAGCATTATCAGATGTTACCTGCTTACCGACACCCCATGCTCAGAGTCCCTGGGCTCTGGAGGAGACATGAAGCTGGAATGGTGAGCAGGGAAGAAAGCAGTAAACTCTGGACTTCTCCATCAAACCACCTGATGAGGCAGGTTAAAAATGCAGATTCTCAGAGTCCTGTCTCCCAAAGTTCTGAATCTATGGGTCTGGGCCTAGAAAACTGAATTTTAAACCCCCTTTCACTCCTGCCCTGAGTGACTCTGCTGCAGAGGCCCTTTGGGAAATACAGCTTCCAGGCCTTCAAGCCTCTAGGCCTGATCTGTTTTCCATCCCCAGAACTTTACCCCTCAGGCTGGGAGCAGAGGGTCCAGTGTTCACCTCCTGGATCTTGTGACAAGGCCAGTGCCATGGCCAGGCTGCACCTGTATGTCGGGGAAGGCATATACTGGGGCTTGCAGCTTCCGTGATGGCTAAGCTTGTGGACTCTCAGGCCAGGTTGTCCAGGGTTGAAGTCCCATGCTGGTCATTTACTGACAGTGTGACAGTCAGCAAGCCACTTAACCTCCCAGTGCCTCAGTTTCTTCATCCACGAAGTGGGGATGATAATAGTATCAGGGGCTTATAGAAAGAACTCAATAAGTTGGTCTATGTAAAATGCCTAGAAGCCTCCCTGCGACAGTGTTAGCTCTTCTTATAACAGCAGGTCACGTGACTTCTTTTCACTTGCAATACCATCTTCTGACATGACAATAGAGGGCTCGCTCAACTTGCCAATCCAATTGCAGTTTTGGCTTCTCTCCTCACAATTCAAAGTTTCAACAGTAAAATATGAGAATCTTGATCTTAATAGTCCTGTGGCTTTACTGTTCCATATTGATCTGCAGCTTCATTTTATGGTGCCAGCCTCACTGAGGGAAAAGCTATGCAGTGGACAAAGACGATCATGGCAGCTAGGCTGGGAAAGGAGGATAGGAAGGGACCCAAGACCTGCCCCACTTCCTCAGTCCCAAACCACCACCAGCTTCGGGGGATTTCTTCCCTCCTGAAACAGCTTCTCCAGGATCAGAGTTGCTTTTTCCCTCCTCCAGCGAGAGGAGATGCCCCTCACTGCCTGTTCTTAGGGACCGCCAAAGGACACTCTTTGTCTGCGTTTGAGTATGATGAATGGGGCTGACCTAACATTTGGTTGGAACTTTATTAACGTCTTTACAGAAGATAGAGCCACCAAGGATATTACGCCGGTTATGGGGGCAGAAAGTGGGGGTGAGGTCATCAAATAGAAAGAGAGAGAAGCACAGCCTCTTCCTGCTGTTTTGCTCAGTGGTTGCAGATCCCCTACTCTCAGACGGCAGACAGAGAACAAAGTCTTCCTTCCCCTTCCAGCACTTGCTTTACCCCCATAGCTTACCTCTGGTCTTTCCTAGAAATGGGAAAACATCTGGGAAAACAGTGCTGGGCTGCCCTGGCCAGGGAAAGAGGCTTCTCAGAGTTTCTTTAGTTTTTAGGTTCTGGTTTTATCTTTATAAAGTCCATATGGAGAGAGAGAGGGAAGGGAAGGGAACGCAGGGAATAAGTTCAGCTGCTACAAGAATAGGTTGGTTTCTGGCAGGGCGGGCTCTCTCCCTGGCCAAGCAGGGTCCATGCCATGGCTCAGAGCATCTCTCCTGGGGCCAGCACACCAGCCTGTCTGCTTCTTGAAAGCAACTCATGGGATGCAGTTAGTAGAAGAGGAAGTTAAAACTCAGGCTTAAACAACAACACTGGGCTTGTTAACAATCCCATCATCTGAACCAGTCCTTTCTCACCAACTAAAGAGAAATTGGCTGTATCTAACTTAGACGAGGACTCTGAAGGGTCTCAGCCACTTGTTAGCTGGGTGAGTCAGTTAATCTCTCCAAGTCTCGGTTTTCTCATCTGGAAAGTAGAGATAAATCCTCCAGAAATGCTCAGGAAAGCCTGATGCACAGTGAGTATTCAAAAGATATTCTGAATAAATGACTTATCTTGTAAATACAACATTTCCTTTCTTAGCTTCACCCTCTCTACCTCACAGGGCTGTTGAAGAATTCATTGTGACAAGGGTTGTGAACACACCTTGCAAATGTGATTCCAACTCCATACTAGCATGTGAATTATCATAATCCACACCATGCTTTGCTCATCTTTGCCTCTCTACCCAGAATGCCATCCTTTACCCCATTTTATGCTGAACAAATTCCTACGCAAGATTCAACTAAATGGCACTCCCTTCAAGAAACACTCTCCAGAATCTTCAGGCACAGAACTTTAGTTACAGATTTCCATCCTGATTCCCCCAACTAGAGTCCAAGCTCTTCCAAGTGCAGAAACCATGTCTTATTCTTTCATCAACCCCAGGGTTTAGCAGAATCATTGCACAAAATAGGGATCCCCCAAAAAATGGATGAGTAAATGAATGGATGGATGGTTGGATGGTTGGTTGGATAGATGGATGGATGGACAGATGGATGGAAGGACAGACGGATAGATGGATGGATGGTTGGATGGATGGATGGATAGATGGATGGATGGTTGGAGAGTTGGATGGATGGATGGATGATTGGATGGATGGATGGTTGGATGGATGAATGGATGAATGGATGGTTGGATGGATAAATGGTTTGATGGGTGGATGGATGGATGGATGATTGGAAAGATGGATGGATGGGTGGTTGGATGGCTAGATGGATGGATGGATGACTAGAAGGATGGATGGATGGTGCATAGTTGGACAGATGGATGGATAGATGGATGGATAGATGGATGGATGGATGGATGGATGGAAGGATAGATGGATAGATGGATGGATGGTTGGGTGGATGGATGGATAGATGGATGGATGGTTGGAGAGTTGGATGGATGGATGGATGATCGGATGGATGGATGGTTGGATGGATGAATGGATGAATGGATGGTTGGATGGATAAATGGTTTGATGGGTGGATGGATGGATGGATGATTGGAAAGATGGATGGATGGGTGGTTGGATGGTTAGATGGATGGATGGATGACTGGAAGGATGGATGGGTGGTGCATAGTTGGACAGATGGATGGATAGATGGATGGATGGATGGATGGATGGATGGATAGATGGATGGATGGATGGATGGATGGATGGATGGATGGATGGATGGTTGGACAGGTAAGCAGTTGAGTGGATGGAAGAATTTTGTAGACATATCTAAAGAACCATGATCATTCATAACTGCTCTCTAAGCTGTCTCTGAATATTCTTGTGCTAAAATGATTCCCTTGTCTTAAGCTGACATTTATTAGTGATTGGTATAATGAACATAGGTGAACTGCTGGACTTTTAGCAAAAGGTTAGTTCATTCACTCCATACCCAAAATATGGTCTTGGGAGATTTTGGTATGAGTTTTGTCTCCCTCAGGGGTGTCTGCCTACAAGAACAGATTGGATGCTTGCCTCAGTTGGAAGCCACAGCATCTGACCCACTTTTCAAGCTCCCATGGAAGAACTGCCATGGCCAACCCAACCAAATACACCACTGCCTTAGCTTCAGAAAGGGGTCCTCGGCAACCTTTATGAATCTCTTAAGTTACAGAAGAAAATTGCTCCCTCTTGTTAAGATGGAACATGGTATTTGACAAAGATTGCTGGATTGGAAATGAGGACATCTGCTTTTGTCCTGGTTCTGCCACTTAATTTGCTCTGGGATTTGGGACCACTCATTTTACCTCACTAGACCTCAGCCTGTTTGTGAGAATAATAGGGATTGTATGAATTTCAAAGCCCCGTTCAGCTCTATGGGGTATGATTTTATATTCTGCATGGCCAGCAGGCTCTGGAGGGAGGCAGTGTGCCCCAACCCTGGTCCCTCAGGACTCAGAGGACTCTCCCAGTCCTCTGGTCTGCCACCCTGTCTGTCCCAAGGGATTCCCCACAGGAGAAGTGGAGGGGGGAGAACACAGCCAAGGTGGAAGCTGTTTAGCATGGTGGTTATGAATACAGAGCATGGCTCTACTGCCTACCAACTCTGACTTGGGCAAATTCCTCAACTCCTCCGTGCCTCAGTTTCCTCATGTGTAAAATGGGATAACAAAAAGTCCCACTTCCTAGAGCGATTAGAGGGTGAAATGACATCATGCATGTAAAATGCCTGTCATGTGCCTATGGAGACTAAGTGCTAGGTAGATGTGAGTTGTTATTATGGTGTTTATGAGAGACTCTGATTGCGTGAGCCACAGCTTCTGACCTCCCACCCTTGATTCCTCCCTGAGAGCTAACTCAGCACCAGGACTGTTAGATCAGTGGTTCCACATTACAAAGGCACTGTTGGTTTGTGACTAGGCCAAGGACAGGGAGCCCTCATGGCCTCAGTTAAACCACTGCCAGGATAAAGGGGGTGTCTAGCTCTGAAAGCGGGCCACTGGGAGGCTGGTGCAGCAGGGGCGGCCTCTTTCTCTATTTCTCCCTTTGTCCTCTTGGGCCTGAGGGTGCTTTTATCTGAGCAGAGAGTCTCTGATGACTGACCAGGAAATGGCCATGCTCCTCCTGTGTGCTAGTAATTTAAAACCCCATCAGAGGCAGGGCTTCCTGAGCCCAGGAGTGTTGCTTCGGTACTGGGGCACCTGGAGTAGGTGGCTGGTCCACATCTGAACATTTTGAAAATGGCTTTGTGCTCCACCCAGCAGCCCTTTGGCTGCTAGACTACTGGCTACCTCAAGCAGTGTGGCAGCTCAGTGGGTGGTCCTCCTACAGAGGAAGATGATGCAGTTGACCCACTGTGGGTGGGAGCAAGAGTTCTGGCTTGGTTGTCCTATAAGGGTGGTTAGCAGTATTGAGTCTACTTGAACCTGTGCCTCTAAGATACCTGATCATGGGAGGTGTGCCAGTTCGAATGTATTGTGTTCCCCAAATGCCATTATCTTTGATGTAATCTTGTGTGGGCAGACGTTATCAGTTTGAGTTAGATTTCCTTGAGCGTCTCTTTGGAGATGTGCCCCACCCAGCTGTGGGTGATGACTCTGATTGGATATTTCCATGGAGGCATGGCCCCACCCACTTAGGGTGGGCCTTGATCACTGGAGCCATATAAATGAGCTGACAGGCAGAGGGAACTCAGTGCAGCTGTGAGTGATGTTCTGAAGAGGAACTACAGACAAGGACACTTTGAAGAAAGCACAGGAGCTGCAGATGAGAGACAGTTTGAAGATGGCTGTTGAAAGCAGATTCTTGCTCAAGACAAGCTAAGAGACGACAAATATCCCAAGTGCAACTGAGAGTGACATTTTTGGAGGACCTGCAGCCTAGAGAGGAATGTCCTGGGAGGAAGCCATTTTGAACCAGAACTTTGGAGCAGATGCCAGCCACGTGCTTTCCCAGCTAACAGAAGTTTTCCGGACACCATTGGCCATCCTCCAGTGAAGGTACCTGATTGCTGATTGTTACCTTGGACACTTTATGGCCTTAAGAGTGTAACTTTGTAACCAAATA
>PVKY010002433.1:0-25615 GCA_004027775.1 Bradypus variegatus | reverse complement strand
AATGTACAATGGGGGGAGGAAGGGAATGGGATATTTTGAATGTTCTTTTCTATTTTAATTTTTATTTTATTTTTAGAGTAATGAAAATGTTCAAAGATTGATTGTGATCAACTATATGACAATACAGTGAACAACTGATTGTATGCTTGGAATGACTGTATGTTATGTGATTATATCTCAATAAAATTGTAAAAAAAAATAATAATAACATGGCCTTTTCTGGGGTACATAAATAGCTCCAAACTACCACAGATGGCAAGCATGTGGTCTTTGGCAAGATGAAAGAGGGCATGAATATTGTGGAAGCCATGGAACGCTTTGGGTCCAGGAATGGCAAAACCAGCAAGAAGATGACCATTGCCGACTGTGGACAAGTTTGATAAATTTGACTTGTGTTTTGTCTTAACCACTAGACCATTCCTTTGGTAGCTCAGGAGAGTGTCTCACCTCCCCTGGTCTGCTCTCAGTATCCTATCATCTTTGCACTCTCACTGCAGTTCTTTGGGTTCCACATTATCCTCCCCTTCCATGTCTAGCTGGATTACAGAATTTAAGTTTATGATTATGAAATAAAAACTTAAACAACCAAAAAAAAAAGGCAATGGCAAATCTCTCACAGACTCAAAGGACTGATAGAAAGCATTGAACCAAACTGGCTAGGCCAGAAGAAAAGAAAATCCAGGTGGCACACAAACATCGCTGGCTCTACCAACAGTGGACCCTCAGGGCCACAGAACCTGCTGGCCTCCTCTGAAAAGATGAAGTCCCAGGCGGGTGCCTGTGATTGGTGAAACCAGGGGACAAGACTGGAAGAAGAGGGAGGCTGGCCCCAGAACCATACAGTGGCGAGATCCCCCCCATTGAGGAAGAGACGGGGCGGCTGTCCACAACATCGCATGTCAAGGGTTGTTGGGAGGATTAGAGTTAATCCAGAGGTCTCATGCACAGCTGGCGGGAAACATGGGAAAATGCCTGATGGAGTCCTCCAGGGTTAACATAGCTTATCCTATGACTCAGCGATACCAGATGAGCGTACATGTCCAAGGACACAGACAAAAAATGTTTGCAGCAGCATGATGTACAATCACCAAAATCTGGAAACTAGCAAAATGCCCCAAAACAGAATGCATAAATAAAGAAATACAGTGGAATACTACACAGCCATGAGAAAACAGCTGCCCTCATACCACTTGGGTAAATCAAACAAGTATAAAGTTAGGTATAAAGCACAAAAGAACGTAGACTGTACAATTTCATTTATTTGGACTTTAAAAACAGGCAAAATGATTCTGTGGTATTAGAAGTCAGAATAGTGGGTGCCCTCTTAGAGAGATACAGACAGTAAGAGGCACTGTGGGGCTTCTGGGGTGCTGGGACTGTTCCTTTTCTTGATCTGGATGCTGGTTTTACTTGTGTATTCTCTTTGTGAAGCTTCCTTGGTTTCCTCACTTAGGATTTTGCATTTTTCTATAGGCATGTGATTTAGTTTCCTAGTTGCAAATACCATGCAATGGGTTGGCTTAGACAATGGGGATTTATTGGCTCACAGTTTTGAGGCTAGGAGAAGACAAAATGGGGGCGTCAGCTAGGTGATGCTTTCTCCCTGAAGACTGTGGTGTGCTGGGACTGGCTTCCAGCGGTCCTTGGTCCTTCGGTTTTTTATTGCATGGTAACGCACATGACATTGTCTTCTCCTTTCTCTTCCAGGTTCTGTTGACTTCCAGCTTCTGGCTGCTCCCTATGGCTTTTCACCTCCCATGTCCAATTTCTTTTGCTTCATAGGACTTCAGCCATATGGGATTAAGGCCCATCTACAAATCACACCCACAGGACCTTGAGTTGGGACCTGAACATGTCTTTTGTGGGGCACACGATTCAATCTCCAAAGCATGTTATATAAACAAACATCATACAGGTTTAAAAGAAAAAAAATTAATCCACAGGTAGCATGTGGGATTGTGCCTGGCACATAGTAAGAGTTGACTAAATGACTAAATGTCATTACTGTTACAATTGCCCTTGTCACCATTCTCTCTCCCATCCTACCTCATCCCTCCTCCATCCTTCCAAGCCTGAAAGAGATGGCTGTGTTCTCAGCCTTCAGCGTCCTTACAGTAGACAGAAGTGATGGCGTAAGTATGGGGGCTCCCAATCTTAACTGTTCCCAGGGAGAAAGTACACCTTGGTTCATCAAGGAATTTAGCCAGTTCAACAGGGTGTGTGATGGAGGGAGGTGGTGGGGACAGGAGACACATGCAAAGACCTGGAGGCTGGACTGAGTGCTGGCAAATTAAGGGTCCACAGTAGCCAAGAGCTGGAGTGGAGAACTCGAGGCCTGGGGGAGGTCATGGAGAGCTGAGAGTGAGCAAGGGGTTTGGAGTTTATCTTGAGGATGGCAGGAAACCAGTGAGTGAGTGTTCTGTTCATTGTAGGGACAGGGTGGTGGTTTTGATTTTTGTACCCTGGCTTCAGTGCAGGGAATGGATGAAAAGGGAGGAAAACTAATCCCAGAAGCCCAATTAGGAGGCCTTTGTTGGGGCAGGGCTCACACCAGGCGAGGGTGGGCCAGTGGGGATGGAGAGGAGGGGAGGATTCCTGTGACTTCTGGAGCTGGATTTGCCAGGACTTGGGGACTTACATTGGATGTGGAGGGAGGAATGAGGAAGAGGGAGGCAGGAGGTGGCCAGGTCCCTGGTTTGGGAGGCCACATGGAAAACAGGACTCTGCTCTGTGTCAGAGCACCGTGGCAGGAGCAGGATAGGGAGGGGGATTTTAAGTTTGGGGAGCAGAGTGAGAAGAGACTGAGATGCAATGGACAGCATGGTAGAGGGAAAGCCTGGGAAGGGAGAGTAAGACTCAGAGGACAAAGGGAAGCTGTGTTTAGAGAAAGCCTGGCTGAGGGGGCTGTTACCCAGTTTAGGCAGCATGTTCAGAGGCCAGGCTTGGATTAGGAGTACAGGTTGTGGAACGAGGTTTTCTGGGGGCTCAGTGGGGAGGGGTTAGTAGTGCACAAAGTGGGCCATGGCCTTGGGTTACCAAGATTTGGAGTCTCCTGGGCTTAGCTAGGCCCTAAGTTTCCAAAACAATTAACCGCCCCTACTCACTGACACTGGTGAACAGGAGGAGCGAGCTCAGCTGGGGCCGAGGGTGCCTGAGAGAACTGGCTGGGAAAATGTGGGTGAAGCCCTTAGCGTGATCTCCAGCTCATAGACGGGAGTGAGTAACAACAACAGGGAAAGGAGCTGTGGGAGATGATATTACTGTTCAAAATATTTGTTGCCCTTCTCTTGGGGAGCATTATACTTCCCACAATGTTGATATCAGACTTGGCCACACAGCTCGCTTTGGCCAATGACATGTGAGCCTGGGAAACCCTGAGTTTCTAAGAAGAAACTCTGGGTCATGGTGTGGCCCTGCCATGTTTGCTTTTCTCTCTGCCAGGTGTCTGCAGAAGTCCAGGTAAGGCCTACTCCTTCAGCCTGGGTTTTTGAGTGAAGATGACTTGGCCCATTACTGCAGCCAACCCATCACACATGCATAGCGTGAGCAAGAAATAAACCTTGTTGCAGGCCACTAGGTTTGGGGGTTGTTTGTTATTGTGACATAATTTAGCCTCAGCTGACTGATACAGCAGCTCACAGATATTGAATACTTATAGCCAGGCACAGTGCTGGGAATTTCACTCAGTTAATCCCCAAAACAACTGTGTAAGTGAAAGAAGCCAGACAAAAAAAAAAAAAAAGAGTCCCAGCTGTGTACTGTAGACTGTAAAGGTACACCCTTTAAATGGGGTGTTTCCAAAGAATTGCCTTGGGGTGAAGAGAATTGGGGGAGAAGCCAGGCCCCAGAGTTTTCAGTGCAGCCCCTTGTCTCCTGGAATTGTGAGGCTGCCCGGTAGTAGGGGGTGCTGGATCAGTTGGGAGAGCTGATTGTTAAAATTGTAGGAATTTCACAAGCCAGTTGTTAAATGTAGCTATTATTACAAATTAAATTATATATACTGACAATTAAATAAAGTTTGCTAAAAACAAAGGTAATACTCAAAGCTCATCACTTTGTAATGATTTGACCACGTTCTACCAGTGTCTGTGCTCCCGAGTGTGAGTGTTGTCTCCGCAGAGTGGGGATCTAATGGGTGCTTCCAGGATCTGCGACCTCACGTTGGTAGTTTGAAATCAGACATGGTGGGATAATTTACACCATGGGCATCGGCAAATGCTGCAAGTCAGGGCTAACCCCCTCCCTTCCCATCCTCCTTCTCCTGCCCATTGTGAGCATTTTCACCAACACCCGGCTGAGCCCTGAAGCCTTGGGTGGGAGCTGAAGGGAGGGGCAAACAGCCAGAGACCAGGAGGCCCAGGGCAACCTGTAACCATAGAACAGCTAGCTAAGCCAACTCGGCAGGTGAAATCACTGTCCTCCCCGCTACGTGGGATCAGACACCCAGGGGAGTGAATCTCCCTGGCAACGTGGATTATGACTCCTGGGAAGGAATGTAGACCCGGCATCGTGGGATGGAGAACATCTTCTTGACCAAAAGGGGGATGTGAAAGGAAAGTTTCAGTGGCTGAGAGACTCCAAAAGGAGCTGAGAGGCCACTCTGGTGGGCACTCTTACGCACAATATAGACAACCCTTTTTAGTTTTAATGAATTGGAATAGCTAGCAGTAAATACCTGAAACTATCAAACTACAACCTAGAACCCTTGAATCTTGAAGACGAGTGTATAACAATGTAGCTTATGAGGGGTGACAATGTGATTGGGAAAGCCATGTGGACCACACTCCCCTTTGTCCAGTGTATGGATGGATGAATAAAAAAATGGAAGGGGGGAGGAGGCACCCAGTGTTCTTTTTTACTTTAATTGATCTTTTTCTCTTTAATTTTTTTTTTGTTATTTTTGTGTGGTAAGGAAAATGTCAAAAATTAATTTTGGGGATGAACACACAACTATATAAGGGTACTGTGAACAAATGAATGTACGCTTTGTATGACTGCCTGGTATTTGAATATATCTCAATAAAAATGAATTTAAGAAAAAAAGGAAAAGAAAAAGAAAACAGCTAGCGAGTATTGAGCCATGCCTGCCTGCCAGGTTTTTTGTATATTCCCTCACTTAATCCTCACTATAACCCTGTGAGGCAAGGTACTATTACTATCTGTAGATGAGGAAACTGAGGAAGAGAAGTTACTTGCCCAGGGTCACTCGGTTAATGAGTCCACATAGTGTGTGGACTTACGGTCCACTGTCCACACCCCTCAAAGGTGTGCACGTGGGGTCTGACCAAACCCTTCCCTGAAACCTCTAGGCAGGCATGGACTCCAGGACCCCCAGGGCACTTCCCACTCCAACTCCAGGCCTATGGCCCCTCTTTTCCCATGGTCAGCCAGGTCTGAGCACCATGGAGGGGCACAGACACTACTCTCCCGGGACCTGGCCAAGGTGAATGGGCCCCTCCCCACCAACAGCTCCTGGAGCAGTCAGGGGGCCAAAGCTGGGAGATATAGGGGCCCATCTGGGCAGGTGAACCCCCTCTCCCCACCATCCATGCAGCCTTGGAAGAGAAGAAATTCCAGGAATGCAGCAGCCTGAGGACTTCTCCTTGAGGGACGCAGCCCTCAGGCTCACCCAGGCCATGCCCTCCACCCCCCTTTGCTGAGTGTCTGCCTGACGCCAGGCTGGGTGCTGAGCACTGGGGGCTCAGTTCCTGCCCCAGATGGAACTAGGCTCACTATGGTGGAGCCTGCCCACCAGCCTCCCCTCTGGGGGAAACTGCCCCCTGGGGAGAAACAACTGGAGAGGTGAGAGGGTTGCCCCTCATCCTGAGAAAGGCAGATGTGTTGACAGAGGGAGAGAGCTGGAGAGGCAGAAGGAAGCTCTGTGTGGAGTTTGACCTTGGCAGCCATGGAGTACTGAAGGAATGGGGGCACAGTGACCTCTTTAAAAGGCCAATCCAACTGGCAGTGGGGTCGCTGAGGAGGTGGCCTGGCCAAGAGAGGGGCCACCCAGGCCTCCCCTAGGGCAGGGCTGAGGGCATGGAGCAGTGGGTGCAGATTTGAGCACAACTTGGGGCTGAGTGGGGGATAGGAAGGTGAACAGCCATGGGGGACCCCAGGCCCAGAAGATGGTGGCACCATCAGCCAAGGAGAAAGATCGGAGGGGAGCAGGTTTAGTGGCAGGGTGGCGATGGTGGTTTGGATGTGTGCTTGTGGGGCCCACAGGATGCCCAATGCAGATGCCAACTGGGAGGCGGGTCCTATGGATGGGAGCTGGGCGAGACGTCCCAGGCCACGGATGGAGATGGGGAATGGTGTGCAGGGAGCTGGTGAACCCATGGGAGTGGGTGGGATGCCCCTGTGATGGGTACCCCATGCCCCAGCTACATTGGAAGGGCTGCTCCGGTGTTCATGGCAGAGAGACGGCGGCGAGAGGGAGGTGGGGTCATGGTATTACAGGGTCAAACACTCCCAAGGATGTCAGCAAAGGAGGCCCGTGGGCCCTAGGAGAACATGGGTACCTTGGAACAGTAGAGGGTGGGAGTGGAGAGGTCCAGACTCCCTGACTTCAGACTTCTGGTCTCCAGAACTGCGAGAGAATAAACTTCCATTGTTTGAAGCCACCCATTTGTGTTAATCTGTTCTGGCAGCCCTGGGACCCTGGTACACTGGGGGTGACAAAGGACGTGGTACAGGGTGATTCCTCCCCAGAGCTGGGAAGCAGGAGGGTAGGAAGGAGGAGGCACAGGTGGGCGTAGGGGGTGGAGGGGAGCCAGGGAGCAGGGGTGCTGCTGAGAGGGCAGATCTGGGGGCAGAAGGGCCTGCAGAGATGATGGGTGAGAAACAAGTGTGAGTGTGAGGTGAACAGGGCCCAGAGCTCTCAGAGGGAAGGGAGAGCGTGTCCTGTGTCCGGGAGGGGGTCAGAAGGGCGATCTCAGAGGCCAAGCAGTTTCAGGAGATGGCAGGGCCCTGAGAGGGGCTGCAGGAGGAGTGGCTGAGGAGGCACGTCAGGGGTTCCCCAGGGCTGAGGATTCTCAGGAAAAGAGGACAGGTGGGCTGGGGAGCCAGGCTGATGCCCCTGGGGAGAAGCATGGCTGGGGTGTCAGGGGAGTGGGGGGTACCAGGCTGGTACCAACCCTCCCTGGGACAACAGATGCCCCGACATGCTGTGGAGTTTCCACAGAGGCTGTTCGCTGCTCCTGCTGACTGGGCTGCCCTGGGCAAGCCTCATGCTCTCTCTGGGCCCTTGTTTCCTCATCTGAAAAATGAGGTAGTGGACCCCCATTCCAGGATCCCACAGCCTGGAGCCAGCCACTCTGCCAGACTACTCTGCCTCAACACCCCCAAAGAGCTCCTCCCAGCCCCTGGGTGACACCCCAGCCACGCAACCCAGGTGTTTCTCTTCTGAGGAACTTGAACTTCTGCTCACTGTTTGCCTTCAGTGTTCTTCAAATGGGTATTTAATTCCTGGGGAAACAGTCCTCCTCTCAGGACAGTTACAGTATTTGCAGGGCCAATGCAAAATGAAAACACAGAATCCCTTATTCAAAAATTAAGAATTTCCATACGGTCACAGCACAGCATTAAACCCCACCTAGGCCCTTGCAGGACTGCACAGGGTGTCCACCAAGCCTGCCTGGCCTCACCTGTCATTCCTGACCATCCAAACCCCTCCCAGGTTAGCCAAGAAGCAGAGCTCCCACCTACCCAGACACCTGCCCTCCTCAAATGCCCCAGGAGTTGCAGGAGACACAGGCAGCGTGCAACAGGCCAGTCGAGGTTCCATGCCTTCCCCTCCTGCCCATCCCCGCCGGGGCTTGCTGCCCCTCCAGGAGTGAGTGAAAGCCTCCAGGCAGAGCTTAGCACAGGCCCACGTGTGGTACCAGCCCACTTGTGTCGGCTATTAGTATTGTGGTGGTTTGGGGCCAGAATCCCGGATGACCTCAGGCAAGTCACTTAACCTCTCTAGGCTTGGTTGGATGATCTCCTGGTTCCATCTCTCCAAGCCCGGAAAGCCTCCTAAGGCATGGGATAAAGAGAATTACCCGATGCAGACTCTTCCCCCACCATTGCCTTTCCAGACTCAAATCTGGAGGCCACCATCAAGAAATGGTCTTCCTGTAAGTGTCTTCTGGACCTTCTGTCTCAACCAACATCTCAGCACCACAGTGGCACCTTAACCCCAGCTGGAGCCCCTGGAAGTGCCTGGTTCCTGCCCAGCCTTCCTCCCGAGGTGCCTGAGGGCACCCTGGGGGTCCCAGCCAGGCCCGACTGGTGGTCAAAGGATTGACACTTCACTCCGGTCAAGGCATCATTCACTGAGGGCTTCCTGAAGGCCGGGCCAACAAGCTTTTTCTCATTTAATTCTCACAACAGCTCTGTGAAGGATTGTCCCCACTTTACAGATGAGGAATCCAAAGGCTCAGGGGTGAATGACCGCCTAGGTCAGTGGCCCAGGCTGTGAGTGTCAGGACCCTGATACGGCCTCACCTCGGCCTGACTGCAAAGCTGGCCCTCCTAGTGCCACACTGCCCTGCCTGGGAAGTGCACGGGGGTGCTGAGGGAGCCTCGAGAAGGGAACCCCACAAAGGGGGCCAGGGCTCAGCTCAGCCTTCCTGCCCCGCCTTGTCTGCCCCTCTTCTTGCCCCTCCCTGCCTGTTTCATGGGCCCTCTGTCCCTCCTGCTCGGCCCCAGGCCCCTACTGTCCCTCCCACAGCCTGGGACCCTGCTGGGCCAACCTGAATTCCACAAACCCTTTCCCACTTCCTGCTTCTCCCAGTTCTTTCTAAAAGCTGCTCTTTGTCCTCCTTTTTATTTTTTCTAAAAAAATGTGTTTTTAATCAATTTTATAATAAAACACAAACAATTCTTGAGAACAACAGTGATGAAAAAAAAAATTTCAGCTCCAGGAAACGCTGCCCCCAGGATTGCCTTCTCCAAGCCTAGCAGCAGCCCTGGTTCCCCCCTTCTGCCTCCCTCCTCCTGCAACCTCATTACTCTCCCCTCACCCCTAACCCCCACAGTTCCCTGGCACCAGGCCTCTGGGGCGGTGCCTCCTAAGTATTCCAGAGCCGTCCCCTCTTCAGAGCCCCTGTGCTGAGTTCCTCTGCATCTGGAGAAAGTTTTCTCCCCTCCCAGCTGCTCTCCCTGCCTGCTCTCTGACTCCCTTCCAAGCTGTCCCCAAACTGTCCCCAGGGGGCTCTCTCTAAAAGGCAACTCTGACTCCATCAGGCTCCTTTTCTTGAAATTGGTCAGAGATACAGCATCCCCTGGGGGGCAGAATCCAAACTCATTCAAGGCTCCAACCTACCCCCAGCCTCACCTCCCAGCCGGCACCTAAGCCCCTGCCTGTGGGTGCGCCCGACCCTCTCTGCTCTCTGCCTACCCCTACTTGCCCACCTGGCTGCTTCAACTCGTTCCCCAAGACTCAGTCCAAATGTCTCTCCCAGTGGTTCACCCTCTCCTGCCCTCCCCAAGCACAGTGAGGGACCTTCGGTTCATTCATTCACCTAAGTGCCAAGGCCCAGGCCAGGCGCTGAGCTCCGGGGAGGCCATGCAGGCCCCGTCGGCTCTGCTGCCTCTGCCCAGAGTCCCTGGACAACAGGGCCCTGCAAGCAGGGGCGGCAGGCAGCGTGTGTTCGGTGCATGCTCGTTGATTGACTCGGCGCCGCGCCGCCACCACCCTACACAGAGGGACCCTCTCCTCCTTTGCTCCCGCCCCGGCCCCCACCCCATCCGGGCCGCGCTGATGGCAGCGACTGCGCGGGCTTCAGTGTTGACTCTCCTGCAGGGAGCAGCTGCTCACTTCTAGGACGCGGACACGGGGCTCCCCTGGGAGAGGGAGGGTGTGCAGGGAAGAAGGGAGAGTGAAGCGGACAGGAGGCGACTGAGTGCCGGAAGGTCCTCAAGGCTGGGGGAGCCCGGGATTCGCGCCCCTCCCTTGGCCCCTCCACACTGGTTCCGAACTCACAGGGAGGGGCCTGGAAACCACTGTCCCTGCCCCAACCGAGGGCAGGCGCCGCGGGGCGGGGGCTAAGGGAAGGACCCCTTGCTGGGCCGCGGCTCATAGCTGGTCCCCGCCCCACCCTGCCGCCCCGGCGCCCACTTCCTCAGGCCTCTGCCCAGCAACCTCGCGCCTGGAGCGGGGCCAGGGTGCCCGGGGTGCCCAGGGTCCTGGTGGCAACGAGAGCCCGGAGCGGGGAGGGCAGGGCGGCGCGTCCAGCATTTCCTTCCCCAGCACTCTCTAGTCTCCTTTCCTTTTTTAAATAGTATTTTAGTGGCTTCCTGGTGGTGGTGGTGGTGGTCGATACAAAAATAGTATGTTTGTTCCAGGAATCCAAAAAATACACCGAGGTGTATAAAATAAAATAAGATTGACAGCCCCGCTGCCCCACCTCCTCCCCCAAGTAGACCTCAGTGAGGCGGAAGGTAAATTTGGCACGTTCCTTTCCATTCTTCTGCAACGTACACAGTATACGAGCATACATGCGCCCACAGCGGGTTCTTTCCTATAAAGATGGGATAATTCACGTATTACGGAGGAGCTTGCTTTTTTGGCTCAAAAATACACCATGGACAGCATTCTAGGTTAATATATAGAGAGAATTAATTCATTCTCCTTAGCTGCTATGTTTCCTGGGGACATTTAATAATTTGTTTAAATGGTCTTCTCGGGACACTTTGGTAGTTTCTTTTTTGTAGTTGTCATTTTCATTTATCTTATTAAGGGAGATACTGAGTGTCTTTCACAGGTTTAAGAGTCCACTAAAATGTTCTTTTTCCATTAGCTGTCTCTTCAGTTCCTTGGCCTATTTTTTCCCCTTTTGAGTTATTGCTTGTTCATTTTTAAATGATTTTTTGGGAACTCTATACATTAGAGAAATCAGCCCGTCATCTATGTTATGAGTTGCAGTTTTCCCCAATTTAAAGGGAACGCTGCGTAAACCTCCTCCTACTTACATCCTTAAGTACAGATTACATTCCCTTTGAGTTTAGGATAGATTTTCCAAAGCAGGGTCACCGGGTCAAGGGTGTATGCATTTAAATCTTTAATAAGTCTTGCTATTTTACTTTTCCAAATGGTCGGAACAATTCACGATGCCCCAGGAGAGTAAGAAAACGCAGGAGCTCCACATCCCCGCCAACTCTAGATGTTATCAACATCTCGACCTTTGCCAAAATAGTGGACAAAAACTGACATCTCATTGTTTTGAAATTGCATTTCCTGAATATGACTAAGGTTGACTAGTCACGAGTGTCAGCTGGCCTTTTTAGCCTCCTTTTCTGTGAATTCCTTTGCCTAGTTTTCAATTCTGTTGTCTTTATTTTTTTAAAATTGCCTTATAGGACCTTTTAAAATATTACTGATATAAATCCCTTCCATGTTATATGTGTTGTAAATATTATTTATTTCCCAGTGTATAGTTGTCTTTTGCCATGCAGAAATCACTATATATTTAAACTTTTTTTTTCTTTTTAATAATGATAATTTGCAAACATACTCAAATGTAGTGAGAACGGAGTAATGAGCTTCAACAGTTACCAAACTGTGGCTAATTTTTTCCCACTATGAACTTTTCCTTTTGACTTTGCATGTGGTGCTTTTTACAATGCAGAATATTTTATTTTTATGTTGTCAAATTTACTAGCCTTTCCTTTTGTGGATTCTGGGTTTTATGTAATTCTTAGAAAGTTCCTTACTCCACAATTATTTAAAAATATTCTTCCAGTACTTCTCAGACATGATTTATTGTTTTCAAATGGTGGCATAGTATTTTTTCATATCAAAGATCATAATTTATTTAACCATTCCAATATTACTGAACATTAGTTTGTTTCTGATTTTCTGCCATTTTATATCACATTGTATAGAGCAGCCCTGACTTTCTCACCGCATCTGGATTACTTCAAAGCAAATCTCAGACATCAAATAATTTCATCCATAAATCTAAAAGGTTTACATTCTTATGTCATAAAATTTGTTAATTTTCTGCTCCTTTTATTTGTCTTGAACTTTTCATTTTATTTCATTTTGAAAGGACAGCTTATTCATATGGTTCAACTTTCAAAAGAACTAAAAGATCAATGAAAAGTCTGCTTCCCACCCTGTTCTCCAGCTGCCCAGGACCCCTACCTTGGGCAACCAAATCAGTTTCTAGTGGTAACTTTTGGCCATTATATGCATATAAAAGAGAAAATTATGCTCATGTGTGTTTTCCTTTTAAAATATAACTGATAAACTACTTGAACGCCGTTCTGCACATGCCTTTTATTACTTAGCAAAAACTATCTTGGAGATTGTTCCATAAAAAGAAACTTAGGCCTTTTTTATAGGTATGCAGCATTCCACTTTATGGATGTACTATAACAGTCTATTTATCCCATATCTCCTGCTGGACATTCAGGTGACTTCCAGCTACACATGATGTTGCAACAAAAAGCCTTATACATTCATCAGTTCACTTACATGTTAGTATATCTATAAGGTAAATTTCTGTAAGTGGAAGTGCTGAGCAAAAAGAGGTATGGGTTTATGTGTTTGATAAATACTTCCAAACTGCCTCTGTCAAGGTCACATCAGGTTACCTTCCAACTGGCAATGCGGGTTCTCCTTCCACCCTTGCAACCAATGCGTTACCAAACATTTTTATCTTTGCTGATCTGTTAAGTGAAGAATCTCATCTTTTTTGTAGTTATCATTTTCATTTATCTTATTAAGGGAGATACTGAGCGACTTTCACAGATTTAAGAGTCCACTGAAATGTTCTTTTTCCATTAGTTGTCTCTTCAGTTCCTTGGCCTGTTTTCTCCCCTTTTGAGTTATTGCTTGTTAATTTTTAAATGATTTTTTGGGAACTCTTTATACATTAGAAAAATCAGCCCGTCATCTATGTTATGAGTTGCAGTTTTCCCCAATTTAAAGTTTTTCTTTTGACTTTGCTTTTGGTGGGTTTTGCAAGGCACAATTTTTTATTTCTTATGTAGTTGAAAGTATCAATCTTTTATTTTGAAACTTCAGGTTTTGTCTAATACTTAGAAAGGCCCTCCCCACTTTGAAGTTTTAAACATTCTCCCATGGTTTCATTGGTTGTTCTAAAGCATGATTTGTTTTTAAAGGTGATATACTATTTTATCATATGGGAGGACCTTAATTTATTTCACCAATCCCCTATTCTGAACATTTAGGCCATTTCTGATATTTCCTCCATGTAAATAATACCTCAGTGGAAAGCCTTGTACATAAATATCCTACTCCTTAGGCTAAATTCCTGAAAGTGTCTTATTCTTATCCCCAGATCTCCAGAAAGTTCAGTTATACTTCTGCCAGCAGCAAATCCCCTCAGAGCCTAAGGCAGAAGAAGAAGGGACCCAATGTAGCCTTTCCTTGGCTTGTACAGCGATAAAGGAGATTATGCTAGATATGACGGGGGAGGGGGCCAAGTAGGGAGGGGGCGCAGCATGAGACTGGGGGAGAGAGGGCCTCCAGAGCTCCACGGGGAAGAGGCTTAACTGGCGCTCCTGCCTTCCGCACAGCCAGAGCCAGCACGTGAGCAAAAGAGGCCCCTGGGAAAACCCCAAGTAACTCCTCCAGTCTCACGCAGAACCTACTTACTCTTAGTTTCCAAACAATTCTAACACTCCAATAAACTTGTGACCTGGTTTGTAAAATCGCAGCAGCAAATTAGAAAGGAGAAGCAATACTGGCTACTTCAAGGCACCCTGGCTCATTGTGCAGTTTCCAAAGGAAGAGCAAGCCCATGTATAATCATAAAACACCAGCACTCAAAAAGCAACCAATCTGGGCCAAACAGCTCCACAGGTGCCAGGAACAGAAGGGGAGGAGTAGCTGACTAGATTGGAGGAGCTGGAAATTTGCTTCTAAACCTGAGCAGGAAGGTGTCTTGAACACCGTCTTAGGCAAAAGAATACTTTCATGTCCTAATTCCCAGAACCTGTGTATAAGTCATAGTACACAGCAGAGGGGAGTTAATGTTGCAGATGGAATTAAAGTTGTTAGTCAGCTGATCTTAACATAGGGAGATTATCTTGGATTATCTGGGTGGGCCCAATGTGGAAACTGGTCGTGGGAGGCAGAAAAGTCAGTGTCAGAAGGATGCACTGTGAGAAAGACTTGGCTGCCATTGCTGGCTTTGTAGAAGGGGGCCATGAGCCAAGGAAGGGATGTTCCCCTAGAATTCCAGGGGGAACACAGCCCTGCCTACACCTTGATTTTAGCCCATTGAGGCCCGCATCTGACTTCAGACTTACAAATCTGTGTTGCTTTAAGTTTGTGTTAATTTGTTACAGCAGCAGGAGGAAACTGATACAAACATCTGGTACTGCCCAGTAAAAGAGATGCCCAGAGAGGGGCAGTGACCTGCCCAAGGCCACACAGCCTCTGGGAGCCGAACCTGGCCCCGGTCCTTTTTTCTAGGACCTGTTGCTTCCCTGCCTTCATAATGAGCCCTAGATAGCAAGAATGTTAAATTTTGTCCTGATGAGATCCAGTTATCTGGAACACCCGCTTCTAGGGGGTGCTCAGATTCTTTTTCTGGATGAGCGAGGCTCCCCGAGGGACTGGCAGGGCGAGGCTCCGAGCCCCTCCGCCAGTGGCAGATGCAGTCCAGATGTAGAGGGGAGAGGGGGGACAGGCCCGGGGCTGTGGCCCCGAGAGGGGGAGTGGAGTGGTGGGAGCGCTCCGTCAAGGGAAAGGGAGACCAGGGACGCCAGGGCGATTCCAGGCCCTCGGGTCCCGCGGTCGGAAGCGCGGCCTTCCCACCCCACCCCACCCCACCCCCGGTGGCATGCGGGCGGCCGGGTCCGCGGGGGGCATGTCCGTGAGGAGCTGCGGGCGGGCGCGCCGGAGAGCGGCCCAAAAGGGGTTAATCCGGGAGGAGTACTGGTCGGGTCAGGTTACTTCCCCTTAAAAAGACGGGGAAAGGAGGAGTCAAGTCCCGGCGGCTCCGTATCGGGGACCGGCCCGGCTCGTCGTCCCGCGGTCGGTGCCTGGCGAGGACGCCCCGAGACCGTCAGGGTCGCGCGCCCCGGCGCCCCAGCAGGCAAGTGGAGCCAAGTGAGGAGAGGGGAGGCGGTAGTGGAGCGGGGGTGCTGCGGGCCGCGGGCCATTGGGTGGGCGGAGACGGAGGAACCGAGGGACCTCGTCGCACAGCGCGTGGGGAGAACCCGACGTCTGCGCTGCCGAGGCCCTTGTTTCCAGATGGGTAAACTGAGGGACAGGGAGAGCGAGGAATCCCCCTTCCCCCCAAATCTCACCACGGTTGCAGCCCAGTCGTCCCCGACCGATCGCCCTAAAATATCAGCGGGCCAGCCTGGAGGGCTGCTGCAGCCCCTGGGGGGAACAGATGGAGAGAGGCTGTAGCCGGCAGGGGCCTGAGGCAGGGCGGTGGGGGGGACTGAGGGGCTTGCACGGTGGACCGCGAGGCCCTGGCAGCTGGGAGCTCAGTCCTGCAGGGGCGGAGCCACGGATGGAAGGAAATCCCGGCCAGCCCTCGAGGTCTCTATCCAGACCCCATCCCCAGAGGAGGTGGCCCAAGCGTGGCGCCAACCTTTGACCTTTTGTCTCCGTCCAAAGCCCTCCACCCCACCCTTCAATGAAGAGGAAGGGGAACTCCGGTTTTTAAGCGCCCAATTTACAACCGTGGTCTCCCTTACTCCTTACAATAGCCCCTGGAAGTCAGAATCAAGTTGCTGGCGTTCCCTACAGAGGTTATGGCTCCTACTCCCGCGCGCTCAGCTGGGGAGCAGCCCGGACAGATGAAAGTTCCCATTGCACCTGGCACTTGTTCTGGGAGGGGTCCCCCAAACGGGGCCAACGGAGTCCTGACCTTGCACCTCCGAAACGCAGCATATGACTTGAATCCCCAACTCCTGCCTCAGCCCAGGCCACCCCAACTGGGCAGTGTGGTGGGTGGGTCAGAGAGGACCCAGGATCACATCGTGGCTTAATTCCTAGTCTCTAGATGCCCCGGACCTCTCTGGGCCTCAGTTTACTCAACTGTAAAAGGGGAGACATGGACAGCTGACTTCTCAGATCACCTGTATTTGTGGAGCAGGAGTTGGGGGGGGAGGGGGGAGGAAGTGCGCCTGGGGACCATTCAGCAGGAAGACTGGCCCCACCCCACCCTCTTGGGGCAGGGGAGCTGGGGGGTGGGGTGGGCAGACTGCCGTCTCTTTCCCAGTGGGCTGGCATCCAGGGCCTATGCCCAGCCCCTGTCCAGCCCTAGCCCACCTCCCATGGACCCTGGGGTCTCAGACTAGACTCAGAGCAGAAGGAGGCTGCCAGAGAGAGCTGCTGTCATTTCACTCGTCAGGAAACAGGTTGTACTGCTGGAGGTAGCCCAGCCCCTCTGCCCGATGCTTCCCTGTGGAGCCTTCTGTGGGGTGGGACACCAGCTCCTTACCATCCCACAACCCTTAAGCCGAGACCCCCAGCCATTATGCTTCCAGAGTTTTATCCCTAAGCATTCTAAGGAGATAGAAGGGGGTCCCAACATGGGAAGGGACCAGGAAATGGGGCTTGGGGTTGTAACTCTAGTGGAAGATCCAGGACCCCCTGCTAGGGACTACTAGAGATCCCCCGAGGGATGGAACCTGGGCCAGGCCTACCTCGGGAGGGGGGTCTGTCCACACTGGCTGGCAGCCATCCAACCCACAGCCCTGGGTCCAACCCTGGGTATCTCCCAGAGGACTTAGAGTGGCTCTGGCTGCACCCTTGGAGGCAAGGCCGGAGTGCCCTGCAGACCCGTGTCTGGTAGCAAACTCTAGTGCCCCCCCTGCTGTTATGAAGTCCCACTTCCCAGGGACCACCCCCAGCTCCTGGTCCTTCCTGGTCGGGGAGCAGCGAGATCATGGCCCATTTGCAGAACCCCAAAGCTGAGTTCCACCAGGTTCCCAATCTCTCAGCCTTTCTCCAGAGCAGCTGTTATAGCACCACTCTTCTTATTGTGCCTACAAAATTTATAAAGGACACTATGCCAGTTTGGATGTATTATGGCCCCCAAAACACCATTATCTTTGATGCAGTCTTGTGGAGGCAGACTGTATTAGTGTTGATTAGGTTAGAACCTTTTTTTTTCAGGTTTTTTTTTTAATAATTCAATTTTATTGAGACATATTCACATACCATGCAGTCATACAAAGCGTACAATTGTTCACAGTACCACCATATAGTTGTGCGTCCATCACCAAAATCAATTTTTGAACATTTTCATTACCACATACACAAAAGTAATAAGAATAAAAATTAAAGTGAAGAAGAACAATTAAAGTGAAAAAAGAACACTGGGTTTTTAAATATTTTTTTTTGCCCCCATTTTTCTACTCATCCATCCATACACTGGACAAAGGGGAGTGTGGTCCACATGGCTTTCCCAATCACATTGTCACCCTTCATAAGCTACATTGTTATACACTCGTCTTCAAGATTCAAGGGTTCTGGGTTGTAGTTTGATAGTTTCAGGTATTTACTGCTAGCTACTCCAATTCATTAGAATCTAAAAAGGGTTATCTATATTGTGTGTAAGAGTGCCCACCAGAGTGACCTCTTGGCTCCTTTTGGAATCTCTCTGCCACTGAAACTTATCTTATTTCACATCCCCCTTTTGGTCAAGAAGATGTTCTCCATCCCACGATGCCAGGTCGATTCCTCCCTGGGAGTCATGTTAGGTTGGAACCTTTTGATTGGATAATTTCCATGGCGGTGTTACCCCACCCATTCAGGGTGGGTCTGAGTTAAATCACTGGAGCCATATAAATGAGCTGACAAACAGAAGGAACTCAGTGCAGCTGTGAGTGACATCTTGGAGAGCAATTGAGAGTGACATTTTGAAGAAGAGCTGCAGCTAAGAGAGGATGAAATGCCCCAAGAGCAACATTTTGGAGAACACCATTTTGAACCACCACCTAGGAGTAAGCGGATGCCAGCCACGTGCCTTCCAAGCTAACAGGTTTTCCAGATGCCAATGGCCTTCCTTCGGTGAAGGTACCTGACTGTTGAGACCTTACCTGGGATACTTATGGCCTTAGGACTGTAACTTTGTAACCAAATAAACCTCTATAAAAGCCAATACATTTCTCGTATTTTGCAAAAAGGCAGCATTAGCAAACCGGAACAGACACACAGTTCCCATAAAACATGACCAGACCTTTCACACTACCCGGATCTGCCTCTGGTAACTCGCTATTGTGGACTGTTAGGCTAAAAGGCCGTGCATCTGTTTCTGTGGTCTCTTACTCTTAAGGGCACTATCATGGGGAGTGGGGGCACTTTTAGGAGGCACAGATGGTAAAGCCTATAATCTCACCCCTAACAAGCTATGTGACCTTGAGCAGGTCACTTAACCTCTCTGTACCTAGGTTTTCTTATCTGCAAAATGGGGGTGGTTATCCTGGTGAGGCACACAGTAGTTGCTCAATCACACAGATGGGAGTTGCCTAGGCCGGATCTGCAGCATGGCTCACACCCTCCCCCCATCCCACCCCACCCCACAAGGGCCTCTCTGACCCTTCCCTCCTCCCAAGTGCACTGGGTGGCAGAGGACAGGCTGAGGGGAGCTGTTGGGTTCCCACAGTACGATCACTGTCCAAGTCTCCCAGAGGAAGCACCCTGGGGGCTGGCCCCGGCCCAGCCTGATGCAGCTGTGGGTGGAGGCCTGGGGTTGCTTTCCAGTCCTCAGAAGCCTGGGAGAAGGCCAGGGGCCTGAGGGGCCAGGGCGTGCCCTGTGCTAGGACCCCAGTTGCGCCCCTTTGCCTCCTACTCACTAATCCTTCAGATCACATCGGTGGGCGTCAGGGAGTCCCTTACCCCAGCCTGCTCAGCCCTGCAGCTCAAAGTGGGGGAACTCAGGTGAGGGGTGAGGGGCTTAGACAAGCCTCTGGATCACACAGCAGTTTCTCTAACCACTTGTCCTCCGTCCTCCCCAGCACAGCCCACTCAGGCTTCTGGTATTTGCATAACTAAATAGAAGGCAACTTGTACCCCTACACCTGAGACTGAGTTGCCTTCTTCCATTCAGCTGATGCCTACACATGTGGTTATACTTGAAATATTCTCTAGCATGATTGTTGTAAAACTTACATTTTTTTTTTTAGTTGTATTTAGAATAACTTGTTTTCTGGACCAAAACATAAGCAGGGAAGAAATAATATAAACCCATAGAAGCACTGCTTTGGTTGAGAGGGGGCTGGGGGTACTCATCTTCTCCCCCATCAGGAGATTAACAGTAAAAGGAACCCACACATTTGCTCACCTGCAGAGAGGTCCCGTTCCAAAGACAGCCCGCAAGTGAAACTACCTCCAGAATCATATGGTATGGGCCAGCGATTCCTGAAGTGAGTGCCGCTGTACAAAATAGTTTTAGGGGGGCTACTTGATGAGCAGTCACTCATTTAAATATGTATCAGATATTACACCGAACCACAATTTCATGGTCATGATAGCTCAGATGGAGACTAAGTCAAAAAGTGAATGATTTGAAAAACAATATTAAGTCACTAATATAGAGGAGGATCATGGACACAGCAAAACTGAACAAAGGTGGCTTGTGTGCATATTCCATTCTAAGCATGCAAGAAGATATGCAGGGCATAGAGGGTGGAACAACAGAGTTACACTGAGGCCCATTCTTAGCTGCTGTCTTTCATTTTCTTATTATCGTTTCATCTATTCCACAAGCATTTACGGACTGTCTGCTGCGTGCAGGCTACTATGCTTGGGTGCCTGGGGGCGGGGCGCGGTACAGATACTACAAAGCACTGCCCCCATGATGCGCACAGCCTGGGGGTAGGGCAGGGAGGGCTGCCCCAGGGTATCTCCAAGAGGTGAGGCTCAAGGACAAGTGGGTTGTAGGTGAGGGAAAGCTTTTTAGGGCCAAGGAGTAGCTTGCATGTGGAGCTGGAGAAGGTGAGAGTGTAGTGGGTTAAAAGAGGTCAGCAACCCGAAACACAAGCAACAAAAGAAAAAAATAGAGAAATGGGGGAACCCCCCAAAACTGAATACTTCAATGTTTCAAAGGATTTTGTCGGAAAGGTGAAAAAACAACCCACTCAATGGGAGAAAATATTTGGAAACCACATATCTGATAAGGATTTGATATCCAGAATATATAAAGAAATCCTTCAACTCAACAGTAAAAAAACCAAACAACCTAATTAAAAAATGGACAAAAGACATGAATAGACAAAAGATGCTCAGCTTCACCAGCTATTAGGGAAATGCAAATCAAAACCACAATGAGACATTATCTCGCACCTATTGGAATGGCTGCTATTAAACAAACAGGGAACTACAAGTGTTGGAGAGTATGTGGAGAAATAGGAACACTTATTAACTGTTGGTGGGAATGTAAAATGGTTCCACCACAGTGGAGGATGGTTTGATGGTTCCTCAGGAGGCTAGGCACCGAGTTGCCTTACGACCTGGCAATTCTGCTTCTCAGGATATACCCGGAAGATCTGAAAGCAGGAAGGTGAACAGACATTTGCACACTGATATTCACAGCAGCATTGTTCACAATTGCCAAGAGATGGAAACAACCCAAGTGCCCATCAACCAATGAATGGATAAACAAAGTGTGGCATATACGTACGATGGAATATTATTCAGCAGTGAGAAGGAAGGAAGTCCTGAAGCATCGACAGCATGGATGAACTCTGAGGATATTATGTTAAGTGAAGTAAGTCAGACACAAAAGGACAAGTATCATATGAACTCACTAATATGAACTAATTATACTATGTAAACTCATGGATATAGAATCCAGAATATAGCTTACCAGGAGATAGAATGAAGCCAAAGAATGGGGAGCAATGCTTAATATGTGCAGAATGTTTAGCTAGGTTGAACTTAAACATTTTGTTTTGTGTTGTTTTTAAAAAAAGAGGCCACTGAATGGCTAGAGCGCAGAGGGCAATGGGTAGAGAGGGCTTGAGATGAAACCAGAGACTCCTTGGGGGCTGGATCACACCAGACCTACAGGCCATAGCAAGGATGGTTGTTGGTGCCATCATTCATTTAGCCAACATTTATTAGACTCCTGCCCCATGCTAGGCATGGGGAGGCATACAAAGATGAATAAGACATAAAGCCTTCCTTCAAGATCCCTAGGCCTAGTGGCAGGCTTTCAGCACAAAGATGGCCTTTTGTAAGTGATGTGATAGAGGGGAAGCGGAGAGGGAAGAGGGGCCGCCACGCATGAGAAGTCAGTGACATCTGAGCTCAGTCTCGAAGGTGTTCATCAGGAGAGAGAGGAAATGAGCATTCCTGACAGTGGGAACAGGAGGTGCAAAGGTTCGGAGCAATGAGAAAGCCCAGAGGGTCTGAGCAAATGCCGGCCACTGGAGCCAAGAGCCAACAGTGGGCAGTGGGGAGGACAGTCCAGAGGGTCAAGTTCACAGGAGGTCATGAGGCTTGAGCCAGAGTTGAGGTTTTATTCACAGGCATTGGGGGGGCCGGGGCCCAGGTTAGAACAGGTCCTGCCCACGCAGTTAGGAAGCTCCCCGTGCTGAAGTGTGCTGGTGGGCTGGGTGACTGTGAGGGGCAGCACTGCCGTCACAGCTGGAGAGAAGGGATGGCAGGCCCTGGTAGTGGCAGGGGCCCTCGTCAGTGTTACTGAAGATGGGGGCTGCGGCGCATGCACCTCGCTGTCTCCCCCAACTTGGGTTGGCATGGTGCCCAGAGCAGGGACTCCCTCATTGCAGGGCAGTGGGCTGCCTGCTGCACCAACTTTGAAGACCAGAGGTCCGTTCCAAAAGAGTAAAGAGATTCCAGCCAGCTGGGCCTGTGGTCCATGTCCAAAGCAAACAGGAAGAGACCACAGTGGGCCGGGCTGGGCCTCTTTGTTTGGAAAAAGGATTAGGCCAGGCTGACTTGTGGGTCTTTCTACTGCAAAGGTAGGCTGGGGCTGCAGGCCAGTCAGGGGCATAGCAAGATGGGATTCAAGGGGGATGCATGGCCCCTGGGTGCCAGTCTATCAGTGGGCCTGTAAGGACAGCCTCCCTTGGCAAACTCTAGCCCTGATGGAGGGAAACCGGTAATAAATGCATTACCCTTAGGGGCCTCTGTTCCCTCTCTGTTGCTGTGCCCAAGCTGGAGCCATCTGCCCCCTCACCCTATGTCCCTCCTGGTCACCTGGTTTCCCACTGGTGCCCCTTGGCCATCAGCCCAGGCCTCTTGGGGTGGTGGGGCTGCTGGTCACGCAGTGGGAAGTTCACACTGGCCCCAGATCAGGGCCCCAGGAGCCGGTCTCCATGCCAAGAGGGCAGGGCACCCTTGATCTGAAAGGTGGGTGCTCAGTGACTTCCCCGGAGGCCTTGCACTCGGACTCTGGTCTCTGCAGGCCCAATGAGAGGTGGTAGTTGCTCAATCTTGTACTTATGCATGAAGGGATTAATTATGCATGCATTTAATTCATGCATGCACAAGCTCAGAGTGTGTCAGGCCAGAGCCGGGGCAAGGGGTGGCAGGAGAATAAAGCCTTTGAGAAGTCACTGAGCTGATGGAGCAGACAGGCCTGTGAGCCCTGAGGTGCATCTGGACCTCACGAGATTCTTGCCTGAGATGAATGGAGGTGGCTCAGAGGGGTGGAAATTCTCCCTGGACAGGTGTGGAGGTGGGGACAGGGACTAGACTGAAGCTAGAAAGACTTCAATAAGCACATAACTTCTGAATTCATGCGTGTGTAAATTCATTCAACAAACATGTCCTGGGCACCTGCTATGTGCCAGGCCCTGGGCCAAGTGCTGGCAAGCAGAAGCAGCCAAGGCCCTGTTCCCATGGGGCCTGCCGTCCAGTCAAGAAACAGGCATGACACTCATCATCACCACACAGATAAAATGGAAAATTGCTCTTTGAAATAGAGATGTGTGGCACTGGTGGAGCTAAGAGGGGCTTGATCTGGTCAGGGAGGTTGGGGCAGCTTTTCAGAGAAAGAGCTAAAGGATGAATAAGAATTAACCAAAACAAGGGAGGGTAGTGTGTGCAAAGGCCCTGGGGTGGAGGGAACAAGGAGAGTTGGAGGGGCTGCCCAGCTGAAGGTGCCGTGACAGGAGCAGCTCAACTGGGGGCAGTGTGGTGGGAAGGAGGCTGAGAAGTGGGCAGATCTGGTCTGGATTCTAAGGGCAGAAGGAAAGTTTTATGCAGCAGCATAAAATGATCTGATTTGTGCAGGGAACAGGGTTGAGGGAGCCAGAGAGGAAGTGGGGAGTCCAGTGTGAGGGTGCAACAGTGTCCACATAATCGAGGAGAGGGACCTTGACCAACAACATGGTGAGGCTGAGGGCTGGGAACGGACTGGATGTAGGGATGAGGGGTGGCAGTGGCAAGGTCTGAGAAACTGCACTGGTAGATGGCAACGATGACGATGAGCAGCCTTTTTCCGGAAAAGCATAATTTATCAAGTATGATAAGTGATATCTTCATTTCTACCAAGGATAGGAAAAGAGGCAACAGTTGAGCTCCAGGTAAGAAAGAAGGAAACGGAAGGTAATGATAGGTTCTACTACCATGCAGTGTTTAATATGTTTTCCCATTAAACCTGTTCAACAAACTTGGGAGGTAAATACTAATATATATTTATGAGGAAACAGGTTCAGAAAGGTAAAGTTACCCAGCCAAGGTCACAGCTGGGAAGAAGTTAAGCCTCCACCAGCCTCCTCGTATTTAAAAAAAAAAACAAAAAATGCAGAACAACTCATTTCAGTCTACTGGGTAAGCTAATAATTTTAAAAAAACATTTGGCTAGAAGGGAAAGTGAGGTAAACTTGGAAGAAATCCCTGCTCTGGAAGTACAAGGAAGGCTGGGCCCATGAGGCTGAGAAGCCCCAGGCACCCTGCCAGGGATCCAACCAGGGTACAACCCCTCTCTTATCTCCATTTCTGACCTCTTGTTCCTAGAAGTCCTTCCCTGACTAACCTCGATCCTCTCGCTGCTGTTCCCGCCCTCTCAGCTCGTGGGCAGATAAACCCCACCTGGCCGTTCCTCTACCTGCTGGGCCTCATCCTTTAGCCGGCCCTCAGCTCTGGGGCTGAGCTCAGGGCTGCCTGCAGCTGGGAACCGGACACTGTGTTTGCTCCCCGCAGGCAGGCCTGAGCTGCACTCCCCACACCTTTCCTGGATCGCCTCCGGGGCCCTGGGCAGAACGTGCCCCTCTCCAGTCCAGTGACCTTCGCCTGTCTGAGCTCTGGTTAATTTTTGCCCACTCTGCTGGCTCTGGGGCTCCTCCCTCTTGGGGATATAAGCCTGGTCGGAGGCTGCTCCGTTCCCTGCCTGTCCTGAGCCACCCGGAGCTCCCATCCTCACGGCACCCTCGCCATGGCCAAGGGCTTCTACATTTCCAAGTCCCTGGGCATCCTGTGCCTCCTCCTGGGCGTGGCAGCCGTGTGCACCATCATCGCCCTGTCCGTGGTGTACTCCCAGGAGAAGAACAAGAATGTGGGGAGCTCCACATTGGCTCCCACAAGCCCCGGCACCACCCCGGCCACCACCTTGGACCAAAGCAAAGCATGGAACAGACTCCGCTTACCCACAACGCTGATGCCTGACTCCTATAGCGTGAAGCTGAGGCCCTACTTCACCCCCAATGCTGAGGGCCTGTACATCTTCACGGGCACAAGCACTGTCCGCTTTACCTGCAAGGAGGCCACGGACCTCATCATCATCCACAGCAAGAAGCTCAACTACACCACCACCCAGGGGCACTACGTGGTCCTGCGGGGTGTGGAGGGTTCCCAGCCCCCTGGCATCGACAGCACGGAACTGGTGGAGGCCACCGAGTACCTGGTGGTGCACCTGAAAGGCCTCCTGGAGGTGGGCAGGCAGTACGAGATGGACACTGTGTTTCAGGGGGAGCTGGCCGACGACCTGGCAGGCTTCTACCGCAGCGAGTACATGGACGGGGACGTCAAAAAGTAAGTTCAAGCTGGGGCAGATCCCGGAAGTTGAGGCAGATGCTGGGGACCAAATCAGGGCTTGGATTCGAGGCCTTTGAGCCGACTGGGCCCTCTGCTGGCCCACTGCTGCATCCACAGAAGCTGGTGGTACAGCTGCTGCCCTAACGAGCCCTTTCCTGGAGGGCATCAGGGAGGTGGAGAGGAGGGGTGCAGTGTGCCCATTTGACAGGTAGGAAAAGGGAAGCCCAGAGGAGAGCTTTGCTGCTCAAGGTCTGCCAGCTAACGCAGGGGCAGACCTGCCAGGAGCCCTGACCTTGCACAGTCAGTGCCATGCCAGGGATGATGCGGGAACAGCCTTCCATGGGGCCCGCTTCCCCTGCAAGCCCAGCAGTACCCCGAGCTCCCCACCCACCCCCCGCTTGTCCCCTCCCCCGCCCACGGGGCTGCAGCCCAGCCCCTCACAGCCCGGTTCTGGCAGGGTGGTGGCCACCACACAGATGCAGGCTGCGGATGCCCGGAAATCCTTCCCGTGCTTTGACGAGCCGGCCATGAAGGCCACGTTTAACATCACGCTCATCCACCCCCCAAACCTCATTGCTCTATCCAACATGCTGCCCACAGGTGAGGGCTCTGTCCTGGGGCCACACAGCCCTGGGGGGAGTGACCTGGGGCTGGGGTGCAGAGCGGGGAGAGCACACATCCCTGCAACTC
>PVKY010002432.1:0-25623 GCA_004027775.1 Bradypus variegatus | reverse complement strand
TGCAGTAACAAGCTTCATAAGGGCACGCCCCAAGATAGAGGGCTTGGCACAATCAAACCACCTGTCCTCAATGTTTGTGAGAACAAGACCGGACTGTTTCTTAACAGAATGGACCTGGCTGCTGTGTTGAAAACACATTGGGAGGGAGCAGGGAGACCTTTTAGGAGATGACTGCACTCATCAAGGCAGGAGGTGCTGGGGCAGCAGCGAAGGGGTAGAGGTTTAGACCAGGGGCAGCAGTGAAAGGGCTGACAACTTAAAGCCACCAGGATTCGCTGACGGATTGGTGGGGTTGTGAGAAAGATGGGAAGAATCAAGGTTGACCCCGGGGTTTGTGGCCTGAGCAGATGGCAGAAGGGAGTGACCTTCACTGCACAGGGTGGGCACAGGGGGGCAGGTGTGGGAGGCAGAACTGGGGTTCAGGATCAGATGCCTCTTAGATACCCAGGTGGAGCTGTCATGGATTGTAAGATGCCATCTGGGCAGGGCCGCTGTCTGGACTGGAGCCATGAATACTGCATTAGCATGCCATTAATTCTTGTTATTATTAATGCAGTTAGTTTTTGTGTCTAAATGAGGTCATCCTAGTATCTAAATTCCCTCTGTGCTCCAAGAGTCAAGATTCTAAGTGACCGTGACATTTGCAAGCTCTTCCTATCTGGTGTCCTCCGAATGACCTGCCCAACAAGGGGCGGCTCATGTTTGGTTAAGAGAAAGTTCATTCTTTTGACTCTAATAGCAGCGTGCTTTCTAGAGTGTAGTCCTAGATTTCATCATCAGCAGTGAGGTTACCCCCAAAGTTCCCTAAATAGCAATAAAAAAGGTGACCTTTCTCTCAAGCTTCTATGACATTAGGCGGTGCTGCTTCTGCTTGGGTTAAAATTAGCCACTGGGCAGCTCCCTTGTCCCTGGCCTGGCCCACAGCTTGAAAGCTTCTAGCAGAGCCCAGTCTCACCTTGAAGCTTTATTGAGAGCAGTTTCTAGTGGGATTGGTTTCGATTTATGTGGAGACTGTTGTGAGCCAACAATTCTTAACAGTCCTGCTTCCAAAAGTAAATTAATTTTCCATTGATTGTATACTTTGGATAGAATATATGGTATGTGAATATATCTCAATAAAAATCTGCAGATTCAAAAAAAAAAAACCACATTTTCAACTGGAAAAAAATTAAATTACTTTTCCTTTCACAGTTTAAGAAGTGTGGCTGGAACTACACTTATTTTAACTCAAACTCAGTTTGATTTTCTTCCCCATGTGTCTTGGGTACAGGAGCATTCTGTGCCCTATTGGAAGAGAGAAGAATCTCTAATTTCTTGGTATGGAATCATTTGTGGTTGGAGAATTGCTCTTTTTTTTTTTCCTAAGCACTTTAACACTTGCACTTCTTTGAAAATTATAAATTACTACAAATTCTCAAGCTTTAATATTTAGGTCAAATTTTCTGTAGTAGAAAAGAATAACATATATATGTGTACAGCACATTTTATGTTGTAACCTTGTACCTGAATTTATGCTCCCTCCAAGATGGAATGGGAGGTGGGGGCATGGGGAACCTGGGTCATTAACCCTGAGACTTAACTATAGATGTCGTAAATGTCACGGCTAATTTCTGGCATTTCTGCCACTTAAATCAACACTTGGCAAATGGTCTACTTTGGTGAACGTCTTTACTGATAATGCTAGCTTTGGAGTCCTGTTAACATGTATCCACCATGGGACATGAGCCAGTAGTTTGTCAGTTTACTCTTTTGCTTTAAAAGCTAAGTGGGATTTTTTGTGTGTTTGTTTGGGTATCCCTTAGATACAAAGAGAGCCTGACAACAATCACTGGCTTTCAAATAGAACCACTAAGAGAAGCAGAACTATTTACCGGCTGACCACGCACTTATAAAAAGCTAAATCTAGCAGTACGTGGCACGGGTGTGTGATTTAAGCTTGCTGGTTTCACAAACGTTGTGTGTTTACTGTGGACCTTCAGCATCTTGCCAGTGCCTTGGTGGGGGGGTTGCAGAAGGAATGAATAGGAACTCCCGCTCCTGAATGTCTTGGAGTTTTTTGAATTGCAGAATGATATGTGTTTAAAAGTACAGCCTAGTTTAGTTCCTTGTGTTCAGGAATAATGCTGTTTCCTATTAAATGTCAGAAGGTGAATTATGTGGACTTATTTCAGTGTTTAAATATTTTGCTTGTTCAATTGTTCCTTGGAGAACTGGTTAACAATCAGGAAGAAAAGGCAAAACTATAAAATGAATCTGTAGTGTTCATTAATTAAAGGAGACTGTCCATTTAAAATGGTAAGTTTTGAGCAGGATGATGTTGTCTTGATCAGTTAATTTTCAGTTCAGCTCATCAAATGTACTGTGTGACTTCCACGCGGAGGGCATTTTTCTAGGGGCTGGGGGCTGGGGTGTGTGTGTGTGGCAAAAGGCAGCAGGACTCGATCCCCGCCTTCCAGTATCTCTCAAATGTGAGTGCGATGTGAATAAGCCATGGGGAGCAGTTGTTAACCGTGTACAGTCAAAAAGAGATTTACATTCAGGGCTGAGTTTTGACATTTATGCCCAGAATATATTATGATCTCATCAATGTTAGCTGTTCTCCCAGATGATTTTAAAGTAGCTTTTGTAGGTGAAATAAAGAAAAGAACTCCATGTCAGCATACCTGCTTATGATTGGGAAAATCATGAATTTGGGGGGAATTCTGTTTCCCATCTGAGTAACTTGTGTTTTAAATACTCAACCCCCGTGCTTTCTAGTCTTGGCTTATTTTCTGTAGCATCTTAGTTGACCAGCTTGAGGTCTTGAACTTCCTCAGTAGACTGATGTCTGAATTGCCAAGGTGATTGTGCCAAACTCCTAAGCATTCATTATTATTAGAGAGTATAAACAGAGAAGCCAAGGTCCTATCAAAATCTTCTATATGCAATAAAAATATTAAATCTTCCATTCAGAAGAGATACAGTATTTGAAAGCATCCTTTCAAATAACCATGTCTTTAATGAGCCTGGAAGTTTTTTTTTTTTTTTTTTAAATCTCTTTTTGTATCTTGAACTGCTGGTACTTCTGGTTTGACCCAGCAAAGCCCCATTTCTCTGAC
The DNA here is from genome assembly GCA_004027775.1 of Bradypus variegatus. Taxonomy (NCBI): domain Eukaryota; kingdom Metazoa; phylum Chordata; class Mammalia; order Pilosa; family Bradypodidae; genus Bradypus; species Bradypus variegatus. Next base: position 22,525 of record PVKY010002432.1, on the reverse strand, counting down.
CTGCAGGCCCCTCTTTTCTCTTTAGAGAGTGATCGGCTGCCTGGAGGATGAGAAGGCAGAACTCACCTTGGCCATGGCTGACCGGCTGCGGGATTATCAGGAACTCGTGCAGGTGAAAACTGGCCTCAGCCTGGAGGTGGCAACCTACCGGTAAGGATGCTGTACTGATGTGCTGAGTCCTGCTGGATGAACTCAGCAGTGTGAAATCAAAGTGGCCTCTACAGAGTCCCTGTGGCTTTGGGCCAAGCCGACAGCAGCCATTGGCCTGGCCAGGCAATGTGTCCAGGGCCACAAGGAGAAGACAAAGCAGGGCCTCATTGAGTCACCGAGCAGGCGCCCCCACGTGGTGGGAACAGCCAAGCCTTGCTGGTATCTCAGTTTGCCAGGGCTGCTATGACAAATACCACACAGTGGGTTGGCTTAACAATAGAAATTTATGAGCCTGTGGTTTCGGAGGCTAGAAGTCTGAAATCAAGGCATCGACTAGGAACTGCCTTCTCTCCAAAGTCTGTAGCGTTCTGGCACTGGCTTGGTGCAATCCTTGGGGTTCATTGGCTTGCATCTCTGCCTTCCATCGTAAGGCACTCTTGTTCTCTCCTGGTGCCTGCTTTTCTGGCGTCCGCTCACTTCTGGCTCCTCCCTGTGGCCTTCTCTGACTGACAGTGTTCAAGAGTTGTCTTCTTCTAAGTACTCTGGTCTGTGACCTAAAACTCACCCTTTTTAGTCAAGCCACCCCTTAACTAAAAATAATTATCTTCTAAAGCCTCTATTTAGATGGGTTCACATCTGCAGGGAGGCAGGTAAAGATTAGGAACATGTCTTTCGAGGGGGTACATGATTCGATCTACTCCACCTAGTGTTTGCTGTGTCCTGGGCATTAAGGGTTTTGCACAAAGGGGCTGGCCTTGGAGCAAAGCCGACACAAGATGGCAGCCACGACAGGCTTGGACAATTTATGAAAACCGAATATACAGCCTTAAAATAGAATGTGGACCTAATACCCAGAAGCACCTCCCTTTGTAAGATTTGTAACAGAATTTAATATGAATGGAGTTAATAGTTCTAATGGAGTGGTGGGCCCAACAGCCATATCCGTGCTAGCAAAATGGTAGAATTCATATAGCATCAAAGTTGTCCTGCAAGAAATTCAGCGCCTAATGATGTCTAAAGAAAATGTGAAACTCCCTCAGCTGCTTGAAGGACAGTGTTACAGCAATTAATCAAAAAGAAAAACCACAGGCCCTCCCCCACCCCACCTCCCTTCAATTTAAGCAGTCTTCATTTTCCACAGTGGTAAATTTTCTAGATACATCTTGTAGATCTCAAAGTATACTGGAAAGGAAGCTCCCATTCAAAGGCATTTTATCTTAAGATACTGTAAATGATCCTAATTTTTTGTCTATTTAAAATATATAAGTTGTGCTATTTAAAAAAAGAGTTTTGCACTTGTCAACTCATTGAAAATCTTAGGAATCAGGTACTTTGTTTACAGATGAGCCAACTTCGCTCTGAGAAGCCACAGAGCTAGAAAGTACAGGAGCCAAGACTTGAACCCAGGAAGTCGAACTCCATCTGCTTGCTCTCTGTTGCTTCAAATCCCGAGGTTCTGAGTCAACCCTGACCCCACCTGCCACCACTGGTTTGGCTTTGAAGGACGGTATCTCTGTTGACAGATTAGCCTCTGTCTTTATTTCCCAAGCTGCTGACTAGAATTCAGAGTGACCAACCCAGATCAAAGCGACAGAAGGGCTACGCTCCTTCTTGGGGTGACCCCTTCCTGCCCATGGTTGGTAAACAGGTTCTTTGGTGGAGGTGCTGCCTCTTGTTTCCTGGGACCTAAATCTCCAAGACCTACAATGGAAGGAGTTTTAGGGACCCTCCCTGAGTTCCCCATTTGTAAGAATGATAAAAGTAGCCAACATTTAAGGGCTATCACTGCCTCCCAGACCCCGTGCTGAGTACTTTGCATCTATTCACTGCTTTTGTAACCCTCTGTGGTGGAACACATTCACCGTTTTTACGGATAAGGGGTTGAGGCCGGAAGCCAGGGTTCTGACTGGTGAGGGGCTGAGCCAGGTGTGTCTGGCTGCAGATCTGTGTCATATCCACCAAACCACTCAAAGTGGGCACGGTGCCCTGTTGTCTCCCAGGATCATCATGGGCATCAATTGCTCACGACATAAAGGAGCTTTGGAAACTCTGCCTTGGAAAGCACTAGAAGGCATGGTCATAGCCAGGTCCCTTCCAACAGCACCATCACTGACAGTTTTGGGGAGTTAGAGCTGGAGTGGACGAGAAGGGGGCCAGTGTCCACTCTCCCAGATAGAGGCAGAGCCAGGGGACAGAGCCCAGGGCCTGGCTCAGCCTCCCTGGGGGCTGCTTCTGTAATCTTCCGATCATTATTTTGCTCTAAGAATATCAAAGTGCCCTGCGTTGTTTTGATGTCCATTAAATGACAGAGCATCCGTCACCCTCATTACAGCCATCAACTAGGCTTCCATTAGCCTTATGGCTCAGGGAAGGGAGGGCAGGCTCCTGGCTTCCGGGCACTCCCAAGGAGGCGGCTAAGGGACGAGACCTGCCCCGGGGGTATAGCAGGCTTCTACTGAGCCCCCAGCTGAATCGAGGGGTGGTCCTGGGGGCTCAGAGATTGGGCAGAGGAGGCACTGGCCCGCCTGTTGTCCCCAAGGTCCAGTGACGACCTTCTTGCAAATCTATGGGGTGAACGTTCACAGGAACAAATTGGCAGGACGTTCAAACCCATTCTGTGTAGGATGGTCTAAATCTCATGGATGAGGCAAACTGCAAAACAGTCAGGCTTCATCTGGGGGAAGGATTAATCAGGAGTTTTTCAGTTGCAAGCGGCAGAAATCCTTGTCAGATGGGCTTAAATCAGAAAAGGAGTTTTACTAGCTCTTATGACTGACGGAGTCTGAAGTTTCAGCACAGTTGGTCCCTCACTGCATCTCCTGGTCCCTTTCTTCTTGGCCCCTGCTCATCCTGTGCTGGGATGGTGAAGAGGGACCTTTCCCCAGTCCTTCCCAGGAAGCTCCTGGCCCTGCAACCTGGCTCCGGGGTCATGCCCCCCCTCCCTCAGCCCATCCCTGGCCAGGGGCACAAAGTGCATTAGGGTTTGAATGGGGTCAGCCTCTCGGGAGCCTCGCGGCCTGAGATTGAGGCGGGAGGTGCCCCAAATCAGGCTCTGTTACAGAGCAAATGCTGGGCAGTTCTGGAAAACAGATGTCTACCCCCGTGTTATGTTACACCTGATGTAGTATGATATTTTTTTCCCACTCAAGCAGTTGGATTTTTCCATTTCCTGTTAATAATGGTTCTCTGGGTGGAATTGGGAGATTGTTATTTTGGGCTTTGTTCTCTTGGAATGCTGAGCCCTTTCCTCCCCTGTTTCCTCCTGCCTCCTGTTCTCTGGCATCTTGTCTGAGAACCCAGGGTCTGCTTTTCTGGGAGGGTGCTCACAGCCCTGCCAGCTTGGCTTTTCTCGAGGGCATTGATGGGGAGCCATTTTTTGCTCACTGTCAGTGGTCTGACTGCCAGCAGAGATGGAGTGGATGCTTCTTTCCGATGCTGGCATGTCCCTAACCCAATTAGGGTTTGAACTGGTCATCTCAGAGGAATTTAGGAGCCATCAGTGTTTTGCAGGGAAGCCAGTGATCGATTTCACAGTGCATCTTTCTGCTGTCCAAATTTTCAGAGGGAGAATCAGGAGCTGGCCGAGGAACCTGTTCATGTTCCAGCCCACTGAGCTGCATGTTACAGACCTCAGTGCTTAGATTTGCTGCAGGCCAGCCTGCCTCCCAAACGCTGGGGGTTTTAGCCTGGGAGACGTCCATAGATGGAAAAGACGCAGGCAGGCAAATATAACTTGTTCCTTTGTACAAGCCAGAAGCCTAATGTTTTCATCACTGACGTGTGTCCTGAAGATAAGTCCACATTACCAGCTCCGGACTCTTTTTCAGTCCTCTGTGCTGCTGCAAATATTCATATTTGCATGATGGTGTTTTGATATTCTGACCGTCATTCACAAGTGCCCATTTGGTCTTTGGGAAAGTTGAGCTTTCTCCCACACTGATTTAGAGAGGGCAGCAGGGCCTTGCCATGTCCCCCTGGGGGTCACAGCCCATGGGCCCATGTGGTGAGACCCCTCAGCAGCCCTGTCCACAGAGGCTAACGCTGCAGCTCAGAGGGCTTCTCTTTCAACAACTTCATGGCAGTTGGCCTCAGTTTTCCCTGTGGTGGCCGCTGCCCCCTGACCTCCACCCCAGCTGCTTAGTTAAAGGCTCTCGTCTTGCAGAATATCTGACTTTGCATCTTATATGTAAGAGAAGGGGCAGTAGCTTGCTAAAGCTTAAAGCAAATTCCAGTATAACTGAATGTCAGCCACACTGAGGCAGGCTCTCAAGTGTCAGGGATGCCTCTGAACCCAGCTACTCTACCATTACATATCACCTTCTCTGTGCAGAAGAAAGATTAGAAAATATTAATAAAATTTAAGCACAATGAACTTCAAAGAACCCAGGACGTGGGCTTTCGGCAAACCCGGTCTGCCAGCTTATGGCCAAGAAGGAGTCTCCTGGTGCCAAGACGGACTGGGGCCCTCTTGTCTCCGTGGCACCCGTGTGGTCGTGTGGCCTTAACCTGTGCTGGGGCTGGAAATGCTTGTCCACCTGATGACGTCATCCTGAGGTCTGTTTCCTGGAAGGTGAGGGTTTAGTGCACTAGCAGCTCGCTGGTCACCAATAGGGTACGGCAGGCTGCTTAGCCTGGGCTGTCCCTGGGAGCCACTTGGAGACTTTGGAAAAACACTGGCCCCTGGCCCTGGGGATTCTGATGTAATTGGCCTGGGGTGGGACCAGTTGCTGTTTCTAGCAGCTCCCGGTTGATTGTCGCTTGCTGCTCTCCAGTGGCCTGCGGACCTGGCCGGCTGCACCGGCACCGCCAGCCATCACTAGTGTGTTGGAAATGCAGAATTTCAGGCCCATCCAGACTTCCTGGAGCAAAAGCTGTGTTTTAACAAGCTCCCTGGTGATTTGAGTGCACATTACTGCCTGTGAAGCTGCCCAAGGGCATCCAGTAAGCGAGAAGCCTAGGGGAGCAGGCAAAGGAGGGATTGGCGCAGGAGTGAGGAAAAGTCTTGGAAGTTTGCATTAGGCCCACATGGAGGTCTTGTCTGTTTGGAGGCAGGCACAGCTGTCATCATGGGGTCACACTGGGCCTGTCCGAGGTCACCGAACCCTGTGGTGCCAACTGGAGAGACTACACCTTAGAGGGCATTTGGAATTTGAAGCATTGAATGCCATGAACGGGCAGCCCGATGCAGTCCTTAAAAACTTACTTTGCTGATTCATGTCAAACTGAATTTCTCCCAGTGTTTTGTTATGAACATTTTCAAACATAAGAAAACTTGAGAGTATTGTAAACGCCCACATACCTGCCATTGAGATTGTCTGTTAACGTTCTACTAAATTTGTTTTATGTCATGACTGTCCACCTGTCCATCCTTTAATTCACTACCCATCTTAATTTTTTTTAATGCACTTCCCAGAACTTAAGTGGAATCGAATCCAGGTGACCAAACTCTGACGTTTGCTGCTGTACGAAACTTCCCCTGAACTTCCTGTCTCTGTTTTATCAGTACTTGTCTCTGTTTAGCATCTGAGTTTTTTCAGTGTCTAGTATTGACGAACAGGTTCTCAGAAAGCGAGGTAACAGTGAACGCTGGAGCGCATGACCAAAAATGGCCCAGCACTGTTGCCTCGTCCTGAACTCTCATGTAACGCCCGTGGTTGTTCTGGTTTGGGACAGAGCCTTTCTGATCCAGATCACGAATGGAATTCTGTTCCCATCTTTCTGCTCTGCCCTGCCTTCCATGCCATCGTCTCCCCAGTGGCTGACCCACCCCTTGTGGGGGTTCACAGGACGAGGCACTGGCTCGTCGGCAGGCTCCAGGGTGCCAACCCTGGCCCTGTCTCGCTGGTGACCCAGCAGCTCCTTAGCCCTGCCTGGGGCTCGGCTCACCTCGTGCACCAGGAGGAGGCCGGGGTAGGCAGCTCCAAGGCCCTTCTCCCAGCTCTGGGAGCCAGTGGCCTCATCTACCGTCATCCACAGCTCTCCACCTGCCTTTAGCCAGGAAAGCACCAGGTGAACTGTCCGTGGACCCCAGTGCCGTGGCAGGCTGCCCCAAGGCATCCCCTCCCCAGCTTGCCCTCACTTACTGTGGCTGTGCAGTGGGGTGGTGGTGTGCCCACTGTGCTGAGTAATGGTGGACACACCCTGGAATTCCCTAGCCCTTAGTCTACACCAGATGTGGCCCCCAGCAGGGCTTGGGGAGGATGGTGGGTGAGAAGGGGCCAGAGGCCCCGTTGTAGACACTTCTGCACTGTGGATTTATGCCCTCTGCCTCCTCTTTTCTTGCATGTGTTAGCTTGTTCTCCTGCCCAAGAAGCCGCCTGCCCTGTGGAGTTGTACGTATGCAATGCTTGCTCATAGCCCCTGATTCAGGGGCTGGCATTTTTCAGTCCCTCTGGCCCCCATGCAGTTTTTCTCCACCACTTTCAAAATAACTAGGTTTGATTGGTGCCTCAGGGAATGGTCTACCTGTTTCTTAGAGCTGTACAAGGCTTATCCTTAAAAATGCTCCTTCAAGAGCTTTTGAGGAAATCGTGCATTTCCGGCCCCTCTTTAGAGGTTCTGTTTATATGCTTTTGCCACGGGAGTCTTCTGTGGTTGTTGACGGAGAGCAGGATAACGTGTCTGGTATTGAGATGCTTGTGAACTTAACACATGAGTTAAACTGGGGGTGTGGGCACGGGCCCTGTGCTCAGACATGGGGGTGAGTTCTTCCCCAGCAGGAGTTTTGTACTCACACGGGAGAGCCCTGTGGGTACACCTTGAATGGAAGCCCCTGGAGTATGAATTAAATTTAACTAATATGGTCTGCGGGGTCTGTCTGCAAGATCTGAACTTCCCGAATCGGAATGCAAGGCGAGCATCTCTGAATGCTTGTGGGGAGGGGGAGGGTTGGTGGGAATCTGAGTGTTCCAGTTTGCTAATGCTGCCATTTTGCAAAACACCAGAAATGGATTGGCTTTTATAAAGGGGATTTATTTGGTTACGCAGTTACATTCTGAAGGCCATTAAGTGTCCAAGGTAAGGCATCAACAGTAGGGTACCTTCACTGGAGAAAGGCCATTAGCACCCGGAAAACCTCTGTCAGCTGGGAAGGCACGTGGCTGGCGTCTGCTCCCAGGTTGCATTTCAAAATGGCTTTCTCCAAAGCATCAGCTTTCAATGGCCATCTTCAAAATGTGTCCCTCAGCTGCAGCTTCTCTGAAGTCCTTCTGTTTCTGAGCTTTTATAGGGCTCCAATAGTTAAGTCAAGACCCAAGCTGAATGGGCGGGGCCACGCCTCAATGAAAACAATCCCATCAACAGGTCACACCTAGTCAAAGGTGTTACTAGTCGCATCTCCATGGAAACAATCAAAAGATTCCAACCTAATCAACACTAATCCATCTGCCCCCACAAGACTGCATTGAAGTTAATGGCTTTTTGGGGGACATCGTACATCCAAACTGGCACACTGAAGTATGGGTTGAGCGCACGGGCTCGGGAGCCAGACTGCCTGGCTCTCATCTCAGGGTCTCCCAGCCCCAAGACTCTTATCTTTGTGCTTCTCACCTGTAAGGCCAGGATGATGCTCAGAGGCCTTGCATCGAGGGGTTAGAACCATGCTTGGGGTCAGTGTTGATCGAGGCCACCAATGGCCCTGGGTACTGGAGGCTTTTGTGTTGTGTCTTGTCTGTCTGCCCCCAACCCCTAAGCCCCTTTGGGGGCTGATGCTCTAGAGATCTTACCCCTACCCAGGGCCCCGAATTCAGTAAAGGTTGGGCAATGCTTGTATTTCCCCTGAAAGCAAGCTCCTTTGTGGGGTGGGGGAAGACATATTTCCCCCTTCTAGGGAGCTTTCTTATCCTGACCCCACCCCCACCCCAGCATCTGCCATTGATTCTTTCCGCTGACCTGAGCTCTTCCAGCCCAGCCATCTCTTGGGTCACAGCAGGCACGTTCTGTCCTACTGTCCCAGCCCTGGAGTGAGAACCCCTGTGGGACTCCGGGGCTTCCTGCTGAGAAGGCAGAGGCGAGATCGGAAATAGAACTTGGCCCTGTCACTGAGACCCGCCCTGGTCCCCTGAGCCGTTTAGGATGCCATCTCTTCTGCTGCCGTATTCCCGGGGCACAGACTCTTGCAATCTTTTGCAATATGACTTTTACCCCAAACTTCCCCCTTATGATACAGACCTCGGTGTTTTCTCCGAGATGGAATCTATGTTTCTACAATCTAGACTGCATGGTCATGAGGGTATGGGACTCAGGGGATGGTGTCCTGTTTCCTGGCTCTGACAGTGAGTGGAAGGGACTCTGGCCAGACACTGGGACTCAGGCACCACCCCTTGTCCCCCTGGACTCTGCGTGTAACCGGCATCTACACGCATGTGCTTCCAAGTCAAAACTCACATGGTGTGTACACCTGGCATAGACATCCTCTTGCTGTTGTCTTTGCCTTTATCCTCTGAAAGGCGCCTCCTTTGCTTTTTTCAGACTGCCCACGTGGTTCTCATGTTTGTGGGTAGAAATAAGGCTCAGCAGCAGTTTGCCTGAACCCCCGAGTGAGCCCCTGCTCTGATGGGGACGTCCCTCCTCTGTCTTCATGCCCAGCTCTCAGTAGCAATACCAGCATTACCAAGTGGGCTCGGGTTCCCAGTGCCCTTTGCCGTAGATGGTGTACTTCTTGGACCACGGCTTAGTGACTTCATCCATTGCTTTAGCAACCAAACAACTGTTGTTTGCCGTTTGCACAGCGCTTGGTTTCCTGGCCACTGGCCCTGGGCTGACTTACATTCCCCAGGGCTAACCCACTGCCTGATGTCAGGTCTGTCAGACCCAAAGCCTGACATATCCACTACTTCTCATCAAAGCCATGACCTTAAGTGTAGACATGGAAGACAACCTAATGAAGACTCTAGAATTTTTAGAGCTAGAAATCAAGTGACTTCCACCCTTTTTATTATAGGAGATAAAAGGAAGCCTCTCTGGATGAAATGAGGATCCTAGAGGAGGAGGGGAGTGTTTTAGTTCACTAAAGCAGCCAAAATGCACTCTACCAGAAACGCACTGGCTTTTAACAGGGGGAATTTATTAGTTTACAAGCTTACAGCTCTGAGGCAGTGAAAATGTCCAGATCAGGCACCAATAGGTGATCTGGCATCCTGGGCTCCTCTGTCACATGGGAAGGCACATGGTGGCATCTGCTGGTCCTTCTCTCCTGGGTTTCGTTGCTTTCAGCTTCTGGCTGTGCCGTCTGTGGCTTCTTCCTGAGCGTCTGCGTCTTTCTCTCTGAATTTCATCCTCTTGTAGAGGACTCCAGTAAGAGGATGGGTCACATCTTAACACAGTGAAGATCCTACTCACCAAAAGATCCTACTTACAATGGGTCCACACTCGCAGGAATGGATTAAATTTAAGAACCTAATTTTCTGGGGTACATAACAGCTTCAGACCATCACAGGAGATGGACAGGGTGGTCTGAAGCTCTTCCTTTTCCTCCTTCACCTGCCTGCCTTCCATCTCCTCTTCTCCAAAATGCCCCTGAGGAAACCAGTTTGAAAACCATGGATGCAGGCCAGCAAGCAAAATTTTTTAATACAATTTTATCGAGATATATTCACATAACATACAATCCTCCAATATGTTCAATCAGTTGTTCACAGTATCATCATATACTTGTGAATTCATTACCACAATCTTTGAACATTTTCATTACTCCAAAAAATAAAATAAAAATTAAGATGAAAAGAATGTCCAGAACATCCCATTCCCCTCCTCCCCCCATTGTTCATTTACTTTTTTAATGCATTTTGAGTTATATTCACACACCCTACAGTCATCCACAGTACAATCATTTATTCACAGCACCATCATACAGTTGTGCATTCATCACCAGAATCAATTTTTGAAACTTTTCCTTACTCCAAAATAAAAACAAAAGCAAAAAAGAACATCCCAAACTTTCCATCCCCTCCATCCCGCCCTATTCTTCATCTGATTTTGGTCCCCATTTTTCCACTCATCTGTCCATACCCTGGATAAAGGGAGCCAGCAGGCAAATTTTAATTTTAATTTTGCAAGCAAGCATTAATCCTTGACCTGGTCCTAATCCTACTGGGTTAGTGCACCAAGCACTCAGTCCCCTGCAGACTGCCCCCGATCTGTGACTCCAGGGAGATCCCACTTCCCCAGAGAAACCAAACCCCTTCCCTCTCGATGCGGGCCCCCATCTCTCCCGTGCCACATCTAGAAGGAATTGGCTCTCTGGTTCTTCTGAAGCCCCAACCCACTCACGTCCACTCGGCTGATACTGAGCATCTGTCGGGTGCCAGGGACGTTGTGGCAAGTGGGACAGCACAACCAGAGGGGTGTGGCTCACTCCCCTGTGGTCCAGCCCCCTGCCCACAGCTGCAGCATGGGACGTGAGTCCTGAGAACCACGACCCGTGACAGTGTGGTCATTGACCACAAGCTACTTGATACATTTTATTAGAGATGCTTCTCACTCTTTCATTTCCTAATGAATTCTTTTTTTAATAATTATTTTTACAGAGCCTTACTGGAAGGAGAAAGCAATCCAGAGATTTTGATCTGGACCAAACATGTTGAAAATGTGCCACAAGGTAAACATGAAAAAGCTAAGTATTTAACTTTAAGATGCTTCCCATTTGAACTGTTCATTCTGTGGATAAATAGTAAGGCCTCATTTATATGGAAGAACAGGGATTTGATAGGGTTTTTCAGATAACTGTAGTTCATCTTTTAGGTTCTGAATAGATACTGGTTTAATATGACATAATTTATATGCTAATATAATTAAGAATGTGTGGGAAGATGCTTGATAAACTCATCCGTTCATCTAGCTAATTTTTTCGGGGGGTGCTTCCCACCCAACATGGTGAAGGAGGAGAAGGCAGTGTGAACAGTGGGAGAAGGTAGATACAGACTAGTTTATCACACCCTTTGAAAGGGACATCCTTTATCGACCCAAGAGTTAGGTTTTTAAGACAAGAGGGGAGTATTACTTTATACAGCAGGCAGTAAGCATTCTGGAACTTACTACCTGACCAGGTTGCAGAGGTGGGGGATGTCCTTGCTTTGCACCCCCTTAGGTAGGTATGGATAGCTCGGAGAGGGGTACACAACGGTGTCACCCACGGAAGCTAAGGTCATCCTTGCCTCAGGCTTCCTATAGCTCCAGAGCCCTCAGGAGAGAGTGTTCATTAGAACAAACCTAAGAACTGTGGGATAACCTTTTTTTAAAACTTTTTCTTTAAATTTATAAAGCCCAAATCCTAAAGCACTTTCTGGCTACACAAGAACAGATTAAATTATGTACAATGTGCTCAATATCTGTCTTAACCCAGCTAAGTTTTAGTCTTCGTAAATATTTCCACACCTTCAAAGTCATGGCAGATTGGGAATGCACAGATATTGTGTCTTTATTGGCAGAATATTTGATTAACATCCAAGCTAGAGAGACGGTAGATTTTTTAAAAATAACAATTCGCATTTTTAGTTCTCAAAAGCAACATTTGTCCCTCATGGGCATTTCACAGATGGATTCAGAGGATGCTGTTGATTCCATTCGTTTACAACTAGAAACACTGGTGGTTCTTTCTAATTTTAAGAGTAACTTTGCAAAAGGCTATGATGTCCATGTAAGTGGCTGTGAGTATGCCTGCCTGGCATCAGCTAACATCTGATGAGATGGCATCTATGAAATAAGAATGATCTATTCACTAAATGTCAGGAGTTACTCAGTCACCTGCTATTTCTTGCATGTGGATACATAAGTGGAAAGCTTTCCCATCACAGAGAGTGTAGAGAAGGGAAAGTAGGGTGGAGAATCAAGCTCTGATGAAGACCAGTGTTTTAACTGGGCTTGCAAGTATTTCAGTAGTCCTCGATTTTAGAGCCAAGGAAGAGAAAGAGCTCAGGGAGAGGGGTAATGGTTATTTCTGTTTCATTTTAATCTCAATTTCCAAGCTTCTTGAAGGGTTTAGAGACATCGTGTCCTTAAACTAAATTTATTTTTGCAATTAGGTATCATGCCAAAAGGAAACAAACTTTTAAAATATACATTACAGGTTAAGAATTCTTAAAAGACTTTGGTTTTCCAAATAGTTTTGAGTCCTTTCTTATCTGGGTGCCATTAACCGATTGTTGAATATATGAATGTATGAGTTCCTAGATAGTGAATTTATAAGTGCTTCTTAAGTTTTTTTGGTGATGTGGCAGAAAATAATGTTGGCCGAGTTCCCATGACATCATAGGGCTAAAACCAGTCTGTGATCTTCCACATCTCTTGTTGAACCTTAAAAACCAGGTGTTTCCTGCACTAGGGTTTCCATCTTCTGGAACTTGTCCATTTAGTATATGTTGAACTGAGAGGAGGAATCTCTGTGGAAAGTGGCCTTGTCTGGTCTCTCTACTGTTTCCTGGGATCTGTCAGAAAGAGGCCTCTGCCTTGGCTTTTAAAGGGGAAACCAAGGCAGGGCAAAGGCACCATGGGAGGCTGAGTGGGGTGTAGCTGGGCACCAGGGGGCGCTCTCGGGACGGACAGTGCCCCAGCCATGTCCTCCCCTCCAGCCGCCATCCCGTGGGCGGGATACCCTGGGGGAGTTTGGGCACCCCAGGGCGTAGCTCTCTTGTGGATGGTACAGAGCGGAGCAAGAAGCCTGTAGAACACCTCCCAACTTCAGGACTGAAATTAAAACAGATTGTCTCGTTGGTGACTGTTCTGCTTCCTGCACAGACGCCTTTTCAAACAAGAAGGCTGTCAAGTGTCAAATAGAAGAAATCAGGAAGCTTAAAGAAACAAAAAGTTAAATTCCTCAAGACTTGTTGGTCCAACAGAAAATCTGAAAGATAAGAGCAAATTAAAGAGCATATTAAATGGTGGAGGGGTAGTGCTGTTTGGTGTTAAGTGATGGTTTTGTATACTTTGTCATTTTAAGCTCTTCTCCACTGAAACACGTAAACTTCTCAGTGAAGGAGCGATGAATGATTCCACAATATTTGGTTGTGAAATATCAGCCACTAAACTAGCACTCCTGTCCTCTCTGGCATATTCACCATGCTACACAATCAGATATTTGATATTTTTATTAAGATGGATGAATATTTTAAGTTCAGTAACTGGAGAAGTGTGTTATGCTGAATTATTTGTAGTACTGTATTTTATGGCGGGATTTTATAAACTGCCAAAAATAATTTGGGGATTGAAAATATTTATAATGATCTTTCTGCAATAATATTTATTTATTTATTATGAGTTTGACCTGGGGAGGTGCTTGTAAGATGAAAAGAGGTAAAGATGACTATCATTTTCATGAATTGTTTCTTCAATTTTTACAGAATTCAGAAACATGTCCTATCAGTATGCCAACTCAGTATTACAGAGGGAAAAGGAAAGAAATCTCTTTCCAAGGCAGAAAGTTCCTTCGGCGAGCCTGAATGACAGGTGGATGCCGTATTCTAACCTGTCGGCTCCCTTCGGATCTCAGACAACCACAGCTATCAGGAGTGCTGCCACGCGAGGCTTCCTGGGCTCGGAATATTCTTCCTTGGCTACCAGCCAGCAGGAAAACTCTTATGAAAAAACTGTCAACAATCAAACCGGCTTCAGAACTTTTCCTCCAACCTATGGGCTTTTAAGAAACACGGAAGCTCCAGTGAAAACATTCCCCAATAGACCAAAAACGGAAGGTATAGTTGATGCCACCACTCATTTAGCCAAGGATTCCACTGTCACCCAAGAATCATCCCGAGAACCCTTGGACAGCGCGGCAATGGGTGCTTCCAAAAGTGCTCGGTCAAGTGAGAGAAACATCATTTTGGGAAAGAAAACAGAAGCTGAAGCCACAAGGGAGCAAGGAAGAGATGTATCAGGCATGGTCAAGATAAAGCAAGAAGAGAAAATGTTTGATTCGAAAGAGAAGGCTTCCGAGGAAAGAAACTTGAGATGGGAAGAAATGACAAAGTTAGATAAAGAAGCAAGAAAGCGAGAAAGTGAGCAAATGAAGGAAAAGGCTAAAGGGAAGGAACCACTGAGCGAGAAAATGGTGAGAGAGAGAGAGATTCCAATTAGTCTAGAAGTATCCCAGGACCGCACACCCGAGGTATCCCCCAAAGGCTTGCAGACACCCATAAAGAAGGATGCTGGCGATGGTGCGGGCACGGGGACGGGCACAAGAGAGACGAGGTTCAGGCTGGGCAGCAGTGATGCCACCGGCTCTCTGAAAGACGATTCCATGACCGAAACCATAGCCGAGAACATTGTTTCCAGCATCCTGAAGCAGTTTACCCAGTCTCCTGATCCAGAAGCATCCAAGGAGCCTTTTCCAGACACAAAAGTCACGTACGTGGACAGGAAAGAGCTCCCTGGCGACAGGAAAACAAAGACTGAAATCATTGTGGAGTCTAAACTGACCGAAGACATCAATGTTTCAGATGAAGCGGGCCTGGATTATCTTTTAAGCAAGAATGTGAAGGAAGTGGAGCTGAAAGGGAAGTCAGCTGAGCAGATGCTGGGGGACATAATCAATCAGGGTCTGAAAGGAAGGGAAGGGAAAGCAAAAGTCATCAACGTGGAGATCATCGAGGAACCCGTGAGCTACGTGGGCAGTGAGGAGGCAGGTGAGCCGTCCACCCCATTTGAAGTGGAGGAGGTTGATGATGTACCTCCGGGCTCCAAGGGGCTGGTGGAGGAAGAGGAAGGTCATGGGGAAACGGACAGCATGTTCTCAGTTAGTCAAGGCCAACCGACCAAGCAGCCCCAGCAGAACATAACTCATGTTGAAGAAGTGACGGAGGCAGGTGACTCAGAGGGAGAGCAGAGCTATTTTGTGTCCACCCCAGAGGAGTACTCTGTGGGGCATGACCGAGATGAGGGCTCAGTGTATGGGCAGATCCACATCGAAGAAGAATCCACCATCAAGTACTCTTGGCAAGATGAAATAGTGCGAGGGGCTCGGAAGAGCAGAAGGAGGGACGATAAATTGGGAGAGAAGGTTGTGCAGCCGTTGGATGTTCCAGCTTCTTCTCTGGAAGGGGACGAGGATTCTTCTCACTGGAAGGAACGAGTTAGAAGTGGTGAATTCCATGCTGAAACCACAGTCACCGAAAAGGAAATTAAAATACCACATGAATTCCACACGTCCATCAAGGGAGTCTTCTCCAAGGAGCCCAGACGCCAGATGGTGGAGGTGATTGGGCAGCTGGAAGAAAGCCTTCCCGAGCGGGTGAAGGAGGAGCTGTCTGCTCTAACCAGAGAGGATGAGGGCGAGCCTGGGAGCATCTCAGTCGATGTAAAGAAAGTTGAGACCCCTGATGGTGGCTCTGTGACCTTGGTTGCTGAAGTCAACCTCTCGCAAACTGTAGATGCCAACCAGTTAGACCTGGAAGAGCTGAGCAGAGACGAAGCCAGTGAAATAGAGAAGGCAGTGGAGTCAGTGGTTCGAGAGAGTTTGGCCAAGCGGCACGGCCAAGTACCTGAGAGCCCAAATAGGGAGGATGAAGCAGGTGCCCCGGCTTCCGGCTTTCACATCAAGCGCTGGGCCACCAGGGAGCTGTACAGCCCCTCTGGTGAGGGGGATGAGGTTGTCGGGGCCCATCTCAGCACGGAGCACGTGGCTTCCCAGGGCCCAGTGTCGGCCACCGTGGAAATCAGCAGCAGCCCAACGGGCTTTGCCCAATCACAAGTGCTAGAGGACATAAGCCAGTCTGTAAAGCATATTCAGATGGGTCCCACTGAGATTTGGAGGACTGAGCAAGTTTCCCCCAAAGGACCCATTGCAGAAGTGGTAGAGGTAAGTGGAGAAGGTGACCTTGATCAGGCAGAGAGCTCGGCAGGAGCCAGCTGGTCTGTGAGGCATTTTACACCGGGTCCTAATCAAACTCAAACAACCCAAGAGGTCATCTTCCGAGGGCCTGTCCCTGCCTTTCAGGAGGAAGGGGCCACAGAGGAGTCTGGCCTGGCAGAGTTTCCCACAGATACTTATAAATCAGGGCAGCACATCACATTGGGCTCCAAACAGTTCCATGCTAAAAAGGAAATTATTTTTCAGGAACCCATTTCCAGGGCGGGGAAGGGTGGTGATCATTTTCAAACTGAAGAGTCAGTGGGTACCCAGACTTCCGTAAGGGTTCTTAAATTAGACTCTAAAGACGGGCTCAGGGAGCAAATCCAATTCGCAGTCCCCCTTTCAGACAAATTGGAGTTGGGTGTCAAAGGAGATTCTGTACATACCGAAGAGTTGTCAGGTCTTGCCACATCCACCAGGCACATCCAAATTGGTCCTCGGGAGCATCACATCACTGAGCAGATAGTTTTCCATGGACCAGTTCCCCAACCTGGGGAGTCAAGTGGCTCAGAAAGCATTGTCCACAGAGAGGGCGCAACAGACACGCCCCAAGCCACTCGTAGTTATAGCCTGGGAAAAGAATTTCTCATGACCGAGAAAAGCACCTTCCAAAGAGTCCTTTCGGCATCTCCTCAGGAGGAGAGTGCAGGTGAGACATCAAGGGCAGAAGTGACAGCGGACAGTAACAGGTCCTTTAGGCACATTAGACTAGGACCTGCAGAAACCGAAACTTCTGAACACATTGTCTTCCGCGGACCCATTTCCAGAGCATCGACACTTGCTGGTTCAGCAGATGCCCCTGAGGGAGGTGAGTTAGACAGCAGGCGACCGCTCAGGCACATTTCGATGGGCCCCAAAGAAACTTCGTTTACCTTTCAGATGGATGTGAGTAACGGAGGGGAGAGCCCCAGCTCTGCCAGATGGACACGAGAGGCTCCGGTCCTTCACCCTGGAGGGAACGAAGCAGAATCTCATGGTGTGTCTGATGGTGGGGCCTGGGCAGATGCTGGCAGTGGAAATGCCCAGGCAGCGGGCGCGAGCTTCCAGATCTCTGCCGGTGGTGGGCACCAGGCCCCTGGGGAGAATGTCCAAGAGCGGGCCGTGTTTGATAAGACGGTGCAGCTACAGAGAATGGTAGACCAAAGGTCAGTGATTTCTGATGAAAAGAAGGTTGCCCTCCTCTATCTAGATAATCAGGAGGAGAATGATGGACACTGGTTTTGAAAAGCAGAAATACTTGGTTTTAAATTATTCAGTAACATACCAACATACATGGGCCTTTACTTATCTTAAAAGGGGGACTACTTCACTCTTACTCTTTATTAAAACCTCCCCTATGTTCACTTTCTTCAGTGAGCGCTCCAGGCAGTGTCCATTTACTTTATGGTTAATACGTAAAGGTTTCAGATGAAATCATGCCTTAAAAGGCATTGGAATTTTATTTTTGAGTTGGAACGTTCACATGTTATTTTTATCTTTTTAGTCTTAAAAGGTTCCTTTTTCTGGAGTTTTCTCTCCACTTCTGGAGACGATTTCTCCATTTTGCACTTGGTCGTAGAAATGCCTCACTTCTGTTTGAAACTATAATTATCTATAGGTAAGATGCTAAAATAGTAACCAGATTGAAGTAATATATTTAAGGTAAACTTTATTTGCATGTGCTAATAGGAAATAGTAAGGCTAACATTTTAAGGGAAAAATAGATTTTTCTCTTTCCAAAGTCTTTTCAGAAAGAAACCATAGGAAATAAGCAGACTGGTTACATTAAAAAAAAAAAAAAGTCTGCTAAATAATTTCATCTTTAGGAAAAAGTGATTTGCCATAGAATGAAACTCATTTTAGCATTTGAATGAATTGCTTTCTACATGTGGAACTTTAAAGAACATAGTATTTTATTTATGGAGAAGCCAGCTGCAGTCTATTGCGGTATATTAATCAACATACTATGTTAGCACCGGTTCCTGGAATATTGCACTAGATTGATATGTAGGTGAGAAGATTACTTTGAATTGCTTATGAGAGTGATTCTTTTTGGGGGTACTAAGTAGTTAAGTAGTGTGCAGCCTCAAAAGTCTTTTTTGGGTCATAACCTAGATTTTGGAATAGCCAGCGCCTATCAGAGTCCACTTAGCTTCTCTAAACCTTAACTGTCAGCACCAAGCATTTAAATTCACTTGTGGGAGGTAGACCTTGCAGGCAATAAAGAGAATTTTAATGCCCACACTGCAGCTAGACTTGCAAGATGGATGTGTGTGGTAAAATCTGAAACTCAAGAAGCCTTTCTTAACCCACTATAAGTGGGGTGGTGGTCTCCCTGAGCTGAAAGACCTAAAGGTTAAAAATGACAACCACCCAACCTCATGAAAGTTTATGCACTGTCAATGGAAATAATTACAGTTGGAGTGTTCAGTCCAGGGAGAGGAATAATCTGTTCAATGGAATGAGCTGTCTTGAGGAAGGAGGTGGGCACCTCACCTGCAGCTTGGCCCCAAGATGCCAGGAGGGATCCTGGAGGATGGCAGAGGATTTGGAGGCCACAGGTTGCAGGTCTGCAGGTGTACGCTACCGAGTTGACATGTTATGTTGCACAGTGCGTTTTCTAAGCTCCCAAATTTTAAAGGTATAGAATCACATAAGAATAGCATCTCTGGCTGCACCACCTTATTTTAGTCCAAACTAGAGTTCCTTTCACATAGGGCTGTTTGAGTTGTGCTTCCTAGTGTACTGTCACATAACCGACTAGAGTTTCCTAAGGGATGGTGAGCCAAGTGTCATGCCATCTTCAGGTAGATTGTCACGATAGGGCCAGAGCGTGTGCCGGGATCAATCCCCCTCCCA
This sequence comes from Bradypus variegatus, assembly GCA_004027775.1. Lineage (NCBI taxonomy): Eukaryota > Metazoa > Chordata > Mammalia > Pilosa > Bradypodidae > Bradypus > Bradypus variegatus. Next base: position 3,696 of record PVKY010002432.1, on the reverse strand, counting down.
CAGTAAATGTGACACGGAGGGATCTAACCACACGGTGCCTCTCCTCGGCACACTTCTCAGGTTGTGGCAACGGCTACAGCAGGTAGTTTATGCAGAGTGCCTTTTCCTAATCGATAAGTGGAGGACAAATGCAGCACAGCTCTGAAGATGATCATGGTACAGAAAGAGCGAAAGTTGATTTGGATTGTAAAAGTTTAAAACCTTTCTTAACTATCTGCCAGAATGAACTAGGGTTTGACACAAACTGGTCCAGAGGTTACTGTTCCACAATCGAAGATTTTTCATCTCGAATATAGCCAGAGATTGTGTTCTTTAGCAGAAATCCGTAATGGTATTTGTATAAGCGATTTATTGGAGGGAATGTGATCGGGGTGCCCAGTCTGTTTGATGGCAACACAGACTGACAATGAGAAGTCTATTACATGAGTCTAAGTGAGCTGGGTTTGATGCAAGTATCCCACATTGCAACCTGGTAAATGGATGCCAATGGGGAGAGGTTATTAATGTCATGGAAAATAAAACAAATATCTTAGACCCTAATTTTAATCTCCAAGTCGGAATGCCTGTCTGTAAGAAGCATCCATTACCATATGAAATCCTGAGCTGCTGGTTAAGTATTTAGATCACCTGGGAACCCTGTCGGTCTCAGTAGAACGACAGATCACCCCACAGCTCTGTTTTTTTTAAACCAGTCACTCAGAAGACAACAGAAATCAGCTTTGTGGTTGGAGGGGGTGAGGACACAGCTGGTCTTTTCTTATCTATTGTTGCAAAACTGTATTAATTGAATGTTTTTCAACTTCCCACTGGTTGCTTTGGTCTTGTTTAAAATGTATATTCTGAATGGAATCATCTTAAAGAGCTGATTTTGCTAACCTCCTGTTCCTGGCACAGAGAAATGTCACAAGAATGTGTGAAAATAAAAACCTAAGAAAAAAAATCCACGTTGTTCTTAAGGAGAACGAATGTTTTCCAGTAGATTTTGTTGTGGTTTCTATTGAAAATGCCAGTGAAAGCATCTTATGTATGTTTTTCTGGTAGCACAGAGTCACGAGGGAGAATTTATATGGAAAGTTACTGAGTTCTTAATTCCCTATCTGAATCAGAACTTGATAATGATTAGCACAGAGCTAAAAAGCATGGCAGACATAGTGTAAACCAACTGGCTTGTTTTCAAACACAGACCAAACAAGTTTGTGGTAAGAACATGGTTGTCACAATCTGAACTTCTAGTGCAAATAGGGTGACTGGGATGGGATGGCTGGGGGTGGGGGTGGGGGGCTTCCTTGGACATGGGACTTCCAGGGCTAAAGCCAGGACAGTCCTGGGCACATCAGGATGGTTGGTTACTGTTCTGGTTTGCTAAAGCTGCCATTATGCAAAATACCAGAAATGGATTGGCTTTCATAAAGGGGATTTATTAGGATACAAGTTTACAGTTCTAAAGCCATAAAAGTGTCCAAACTAAAGCATCAACAAGAGGATACCTTCACTGAAGAAAGGCTGATGATATCTGGAACACCTTTGTCAGCTTGGAAGGCATGCGGCTGGTGTCTGCTGGTCCTTTGCTCCCGAGTTCTGGGTTCACAGTGGCTTTCTCCAAAATGTCTCTGGGCTTCTGTCTCTCTTCGATTCTCTCTCTCTTAGTTTCTCTCTTAGCTCCTGTATATTCTTGCTTGTTCTCCCAAGGCGTTTCTCTCGAAGCATCTGGGGGTCCTCTCTCAGCTTCTCTGGAGCAAACTCTGGGCTTCATCTCTTAGCATCACCAGAAGTCTTTCTGTTTGCATCTTCAAGCATCTGGGTCTCTGTCGGCTCTTAGCTTCCCCTGGGGGAAAACTGGATTACATATTTTAGCTTCTCTCCAAAATGTCTGTCTCAGCTCCTCTGAGGTGTCTCTCTGTGTGAACGCTCTTAAAGGACTCCGGTGAACTAATCAAGACCCACCCTTGATTAGTGGGTCACACCTCCTTGGAAATGATCTAATCAGAAAGTCTCACCCACAATACATCTGCCCCCACAAGATTGCATTAAAGGAAAATGGCTTTTGTTAGGGTACATAATAGATTCAAACCAGCACAGTTACTTTATGGAAGGGCCAGTAACTCATGGCCATTTCTCAGGGGCTTGAGGAACCTTAGGTGATGGAGTCAAAGGCGTAGCCAGACTCTTCCCTGTTTGTCACTTCTGGCCTCTTCATAGACTTTTACAAATAATTAAAAACTGACAAGTTGTAGTCGTCTTATTGAAGTTAACAAACGGAATGGATGGCAGACATCTGGTGGCACATTCTGAAATTCATTCTTCATTCTTTCCAGGGCAGGGGTCGGGAAAGATTTAAGCATGCATGTTTTAGTTTCTGCAATTCTAAGATATTTTCCTACAAGAAATATGGAAAGGAAGAAGGAACAGATCAGATTGCACATTCTTTCAGAAAACCTGCGTGGACTGTAATATGGCTTGTATGTAGAATGCTTGTTGCACTGTTTGCATATAAACCTGTGTCTTCAGCTCGATGGGACCCTCTTGGTAGGTAGTGACCAGGTCATACATCTTTTTAGCACGTTGCCATCTTCCAAATTTATAAACATTTTCCCAAACTGTAAGAGATTTATGTTCCTTAAAAACAGAAGGGAATGTGCAAATATATAAACTAAAAAAGGTTTGTAGTAAAAGCATGGAAGCACCTGACCATTGCTGGGTTGCAAGGTTTGCTAATGAATGAAATGTCAAGGAAGAACCTTGGCCGGACTGGGGTTAAAGTTTGTGGCTGGAAGTATGAGGGAAATGCAGTGTCTTCCTTTCCAGGTTGCTATGACAAATACTACTCAGTGGGTTGCCATAAACAACAGGACTTGATTGGCTCATGGTTTTGGAAGCTAGGAGGCTTGCTTGCTTCTGGGATTGGTAGCCTTCTGGCTGGCCAGCCATCTTTGGGGTCCCTTGGCTTTCCTGTCACATGGCCATGGCCTCTCCTTTCTCTTCCGGGTTCCGTTGACTTCCAACTTCTGGCTTCTCCCTGTGGTTTTCTCTCCATAAGGCCTCCAGTAACAGGATGAAGAACCATCCTGATTGGGTTGGACACACCTTAACAAAAATAGCATCTTCAAAGGGTCTTATTTGCAACAGGTTCACACCCACAGAAATACAGAAAGGAACATGAACATGTTTTCTTTTGGGATACATAACTTAATCTACCACATGAGGGACTCAGCGTTTTGAGCCAGGGCTGGGCTGCCTGGGTATGTGCATATCTACATTTATCTTACTGGTGACTTAAGCTTTGTTTTGTTTTATTTTTTCTGTTGGCTTCTCCCCCTTACCCATTGTTTAATAATAGAGTTTAAAGCCAATTTAATTTTTTTCCCCCTTCTCCTATGTGTTTAAGGGGGGAAAGGTCAGTTGAAGATGTTGGGTGCCAACCTTACCACACGGTTCCTTCCAGCTCAGAAGAGGACGGGGAAAGCAGTGGGTCAGCCATGGACAGACCTCGTGTGAAATCAGGGCTTACCTGCCTGGCAGTCATGTCTGGGCTTCTGCCAACAGTGCCCTTTTTTCCTTGGGGTACCCCATTCCCATTGCATGGTGCATTGGTGGGACTGTTAACCAAAACCTAGGCTAGTCAGACTAAGGCATTTCAGTGTTGAATGGGGTAATCCCAGCATAAAAAACAGTAGTAGCCTGTGTACCCCTTGTTCG
>PVKY010002431.1:0-25636 GCA_004027775.1 Bradypus variegatus | reverse complement strand
AAGAGTCTCCCCCTGAGTACCTCTTTGTTGCTCAGATGTGGCCCTCTCTCTCTCTCTCTCTCTAACTAAGCCACCTTGGTGAGTGAACTCACTGCCCACCCCCCCACGTGGGACCTGACTCCCAGGGGTGTAAATCTCCCTGGCAATGCAGGATATGACTCCTGAGGATGAGCCTGGACCCGGCATCATGGGATTGAGAACATCTTCTTGACCAAAAGGGGGATGCGAAATGAAACAAAATAAAATTTCAGTGGCTGAGGAATTTCAAATGGAGTTGAGAGGTCACTCTGGTGGACATTCTTACACACTATATAGATAACACTTTCTAGGTTTTAATGTATTTGAATAGCTAGAAGTAAATACCTGAAACTATCAAACCCCAACCCAATAGCCTTGACTCTTGAAGATGATTGAATAACAATGTAGCTTACAATGGGTGACACTGTGATTGTGAAAACTTTGTGGATCATACTCCCCTTTATCCAGTGTATGGATGGATGGGTAGAAAAATGGGGACAAAAACTAAATGAAAAATAGGGTGGGAGGAGGGGGATGATTTGGGTGGTTTTTTGTTTTTCTTTACTTTTATTTTTTATTCTTATTCTTTCTGCTGTAAGGAAAATGTTCAAAAAATAGATTGGGGTGATGAATGCACAACTATATGATGGTACTGTGAACAGTTGATTGTACACCATGGATGATTGTATGGTAGGTGAATATATCTCAATAAAATTGAATTAAAAAAAATAAGATGAGGTTGTGAAGCGGACACTGTCCTTTCTTCAAACATTGTCCTTTCTTCTTACAGGTCCTTTGACATTAGAGTTCCTGTGCCTGCCTGTCCTGTTTCATCCTGTCCTGATCTTTCCCACCCTCCCAGGCCAGCACGAGCCATGCTTCCTCCAAGAAGCCTTCCTTGACTCCCCGCTCTGTGGGTCCCACATGTCCCTGCTGTCCTCTGTTTAACGCCCCTGTCGTTCTGCAGTCTGGGTCATTCTGCGATGCATTTTAGCAGACAGCACATGCCAGGCTGAGAGCCCTGAGGCCCAGGTCCTGCCTCCCAGGCCTGGCTCCAGGCTTGCCACAAAGAAGTGCCCAGGCCCTGTGTGCTGCACTGAGTAGAGTGTGTGTGTGGCGCTCTCATCACCCCACAGCTCCTGCCTTGCTCTTCACCGTTCTTGGTGGATGGGGAGGCGCATGGCCTCTGACCTGGTTCAATTCTGACGCCACTTATTCTGAGCCCTATGGCCTGGGACAAGTCCTGCAATCTCTCTCAGCCTCAATTTTCCCATCCACAATTGCAACTCCGGCCCTTAGGGTAAAAATTAGCACCCATTGGGGGTAATAACTGGTAAATTAGACAGTAAATATAAAATACTTAACACAGTGTGCCTGGCATATTAATAGCAAATGCCCAATAAAAGGCAGCTACATCCATGTTTTGTTCCTAGAGTGACCACCTACTCTATCATCTAAACCTGAGTGCTTCTGAACATGAAAGAGAACTATTAATAACAATACCAGGGCAGAAACCAGGGCAGAACAGGCAAACCAGACCCAGGGCCACCCTGCTATCCCCGCCATTCTCTGTGAGCTCCTGAGGGCAAGGCCTGTGTCGTCTTCACCTCAAAATCCCTCCTGTGTGACCTTCCTCCTGCCTTTTCCCGGAACACCCTAGGTAAGTACTTCAGAGGCTTCTCCTTGGGGGAAGGGGCCGCCTGGAGTTGGGGACACCCTCGGAAGCCTGCGACAAGCACCCAGACCCTCTCCTGCCTCCCAGCTGGAACCCCAGGCCAGATACCACCATCCTCTGCAGTGCCATCTCCCTCCCCGCAGACCCTGGGGCCCTCAGGGGACCCCAGGAGACTTACCGTGAGGGTCTGGGCAGGCAGGGTCGGGCTGCCTGGCTCTTCCTCAGGGGCAGAGGGCGTGTGGTCAGGCTGTGGCCAGCAGGAACCCAGCCCCAGCACTGATCAAAGTTCCGGGCAGTGGTCCCGCCCCCTGGGTGGCCTGGGCGTTCCTGGAATGTCACCAGGGTCACAGCACAGCAGGAGAGAATCCAGGGCAAGGCCTCTGAAGATCACAAAATGACCCTGACTTGTTCCCACACACAGATCCCCAGCAGGGCCAGAATCCAGCCAAGGTCATGGGGTTGGCACCCTGAGGACCCCCGGGCTTCCATCCAGAAGTTTCCCAGCAGCCTGCCCCAGAGGCGAGGACTGGGACCACGGTGCATGCTCGCACGCTGTCCTCACGGCTCCCCATGGCCAGGCTGGATCTGGCGAGCCCATGAGCCCATGAGCCCACCATCCACCGGGCAGCCCCTGGTAGCACCTGCTCTGCTCTAGTCCTGGGAGAGTCTAAGACGGTTGTGGGCTTTTTGTTTTGTTTGATTGTTTAATGAATTTCAAGGGGAAAATAGTTATGGGGAGGTGAATTTTGGCTCAATATGGAGAGGAACATTTTCATACTCAAGGATATCCAAGGACAACAGAAGTTGCTTTAGGAGGTAGTGAATTTCCTCTCTCTGGGAGTGTTCAGCTAGGTGCTGCATGACGGGGTGAAGATGTGCATGCCTGTGTGTATGTGTGTGTGCATGAAGTTAAACTGCAGATCTTTGCAGCTTGAGGGACATCATTGCATGTGGGGAGGAGAGATTTGATTTTGAAAACTCCAGGGATATTCTGGGAGATAAGGGATGAACACTCCAACCCCTTGCTTCCATTCCCCCCATCCCCATATCCAAAATTGCAGAAAACTGTCTGAGTGGACTAAAGTCCAGAGGTAGGAAGGGCTTCAAAGCCCTGCCCCAGTCACTGAAGGGGTCTGGCCCCATGATATGCTGGACGTAATCGAACCTTGTCCTGGCCCAGCCCTCCCAGGACAGGCTTCCACCCCAGGAATAAGCAGGGAGAAGGGACCGAAAGAGCTGGAGAGAGCCCAGGTGGATATGGTTTGAAGCCTCTTTGCTGAGCACAGCAGTGGGATGAAGGGACAGAAAGTGTCCTCCTTCAACCCCAGGCCTGCACCAGCAGCCAGCCATGGCAGCCTCTTGAGCCTAGAGACCTGAAAGAGTTCCTGAGGGCCCTGCACACTTGGAGGGAGTTTTCTTCCTTCCAGTGGTGTTTTACAAGAGCCTGTGATTCACTGAACCCTCCGCTAAGCACTGATGGGAGCCCACATAACCCCACGTAACCCACACACAGGCAGTCTGTGTGTGCCTGTCAGAGGAGTGCTGAATGAAATCCAGAGCCTGTCAGGTGGCACAGAGGAAACCCCAGCCTGGAGTGTGGAGGCTGCAGTCAGCCACTAGTTTATGTGACTACGGGAAATGCACTCATTTCCTGACTGGGTCTCATTTTCTCCATCTATAAAATGGGTTGAACTGATTCTTAAGGTCCCATCCAGCCACGGTGGCCTACAGATATCATTTGTTATTTCCTTTCTGGTCCCCACTCACTTTTCAAAGGGCTTTTTGTGGCCTAGGATCCATTCTCCCAGGGTCTGCCGGGGTCAGCCTTGCACACATGTGACAAGAAGAAGGAACGGGTGTTGATTCTCAAGACATCAATAGAGTGCACACGGGTCCTGTGTATACCATTTATTGTTGATTTTGTACACCAAATTCATCGCAAGCAGCATCCAGCAAAGGACAGACCCCGGACCCTGGCCACCAGGGCTCACACTCTGTAAAACCCCAGGGGCCTAGAAACCTCTAAACACATTGCTAATCACCTGAAACTATTTGCAATGATTCTCTAAGCAAGGCAAACATGCACTACTGTTAAAGGCAGTGTGAAGGCAACAGGTTGGTGAGAAAATCTCTTTAGGTGAAGAAGAAAGCTCAGACTGGAAAGAGTTTCACCTAGAGGTGGCCTGCCAGCCCACCCTCTCTGAACCACAGCAATGCCACCCCCTACAAACATCCCCCAGGACCACCAATGTCTTCCCCAACTCCCTGGGTTTGGTTCTGATGGTGAGAGCTGTGGGCTGAATTCTTTGAGTGGTTTACAGCCAAGGGACAGGGCACATCTAATGTCTTTTAAACAACTCTATAGTTGGTCTCCACAGGCTTCCTGAGTTTGGTTAGAAGAGTCCCAAAACTGCTCTGTGTTGACATCTGAAAGGTTGTGAAAACTGTGTTGCTGTCCATGAAAAAGCATCAGGGATGCTTCTGAGAACTTCATTGGATCTCTAAACTCTAAAGAGGTGGAACAATATACACAGCCAATTTTTTCCTAAATTCATAAAGGTTTTGGTCCAGATGGTACCAAGTAAGGGGTCAATGATTAAGATGGTGGAAAGCAATGGGACCATGACTTCATTTTCTTTGGTTTAGTGATGACAGCCCAAGGCAGGTCACAGGTCTCATTCAAAGTCTGAAGAGAGAATTAAAACCCACACCTATTGAGTAATGTTGCAGAAGGACAGGGAAAAGATAGTACTCATATCACAGGGTTGTGGTGAGGGTTAAAAAGAGAGTGTATGTCAAAGGCTTTGAAGGGGACATATGCAGAATGGGCACTTTTTTAAAATGATGGGTCTGATTTGCTTTTATTATCTTTCCTCCAACAGTGATCCCCCTCCCACTCCAAATGGAGGCTGGTGGGTGGCAAGGTGACTGAGAAGCCAGTGAGAAGCGGGTGAAAACAAGCCAGAACTCTGATCCTACCCGAACTGTTTCAGGGGGCAAGTGGTTCATTCTAGCCCCAAGAGGTGAGATGCAAATGTATCATCCTGTTGCAAAGGAGACTCCATCCAGCTTCTCTGGCAGCTCCACAGCCAGACAACATGGTTCAGGGAGACTGAGAGGCCTGTGGAAGATGCAGAGGCCTGCTGGCTCATCCAACCCACGCTGATGGAGAAAGGAACAGGCAAACTCAGAGGGCCAGGTAAAGGGTCCACCACCCTCCACCAGGGGTGCTCCTGGTGGGGTTACCTGAGGACAGCTGCCCCCACGCTGGTTTTTGACCAGTGGACATACGTTGATGACCCAGGCCAGAGAAAAGTTACCCTAATGTCATGGCCAATGCCAGAAACATCCAGGAGTGCTGGTGCAGCCCAGTGGGGCACACTGGATGAAGAAGGTTCCTTCGTCACCTCTCTGCCCTTGCCGGCCCGTGTGGGCTCTCACATAGTGAGTCGCTGGAGCAGCCTCACAAGGAGCCACTTGGCGGTCCTGAGCAGGTGAGATGCAGAGCCAGACCTCACCCCCAGGCTCCCCATTTGGATGAATATAGCAGGCTCCCGCCCCAAGCTCGGGGCTAACTTCCCCGTGAGTCTGGCAAGCCTTGCTCCATGTCCACCAGGTGCCACCAGAGATCCAGGTGTGACTTGGGGAGATGATGTCTTTTGACTCTGCCAGTCCCCATGTCTCCCAGAGTCCCTGGGATAGAGTGAAAAGCTGCAAAATGCTCTGGTTCTTACAAGGGAGCTGGAGGGGAACCTGGTCTGCCTGTCAGCACCCTGGTGCTAAGGCCCAGGGGAGTTCTTGTGTGTCTTGTGAGGTGGAAGGATCAGTAAAAGCCCCTCAGGACTGGTGGTGGCTTTCCAAACCACCTGGCACTCTTGGATGCATGGAGATTGAGGTGAAATTCTCCTTTCCACTGCCATTTCTACTTCTAAACTCGTGGACCAGCTATCCAGAGAAAAACCCGAGTCACCATGAATATAATTTCTTTAACAGTGTGTGTATGAAATGCAGGTATTCAGGTAGCTGTAACTGAACGAGTAATCGAAGGAGGATAACCCTGGACCAAACAACTCGACTCTGAATAACCAGACCACAAGCAAGAGGAGCTCCCAAGAGAGTCCCCAGACCCTGGGCGAGCTGTCTGTGCACCCCGATGCTGCCTGCTGTGTGTGAAAATTCTGAAGTTCAGCTGAGAGCTGGCTGTAATGAGATGGGAATTTTACCACGACATTGGAGGAATTGCTGGATTCCATTACACATGGCTGTTCAATCAAAGGATCTCATCTCTGAGCTATTTCACTGCACCCAAACAGAGAATGAAAATTAAAAACAGATATAGGCATATCATGCCCATAAAAGGCCCGGGCGGAGGGGACTCCAGTGAGCAGCAGACAGCACATTGGCAGGAAAGGGTGGGGACCACATGGGCCGTTATGGTGGGTGTCTCTGACCTGGCCAGCCCGGGGGCCGCATGGTCTGGGTTGAATGTACCCACATGTTCTCCTCCATGCCTGGTAGCTGGGTCTTTGCAAGGACTGGTGGTGAGAGGGCAGCAAGGGGCTGGTCCTTTGGGGAGCAGTTCTCAGGGAACCCCACACCATCTCCGGAAGCCCCAGCCTTCTTGGGTAAAAGTCCATGTTCCGGTGATACTGGTGGGGCCTTGTTCTCTCGTTCTGGCTGCTGATTACACGAGTGTGATCAGTTTGTGAAACTTCATCAAGCTGTACACTTAACATGTCCCACTCTTCTGCATCTGTGTTATCCTTTGATGAAAAGTTAAAAAAGAACAACTCTAGGGGTGAGCACACAGACCCCCAGGTACCAGTTTTCCTTCTCCACCTAGTACCAATATGCAGAATTTTATGTTTAGAGGTCAGACGTTTTGCATGATTTTATTCCTTAAAGGGCTGAAATTTTTGAAGCAAAGCTGCAGTTCAGAAATATCATTCTCTACAAGGCTGAACTTATTGTACAGGTGACTTTCTTCCTTTTCCAGATAAAAATCACAAGAGAGACTAACGATGGCTCTGGGTTCTAGGGACAGGACGGCATTGTTTCCCCTGTCTTTCGCAGCTTCCTCAAAGCCGGAGCACCAGGCAGCTCTGAAGAAACCAGTTAAATGGTTTGAGGCCTTCTTTGAGGAGAGTACTCACCCTGCCTTCAGGAGCAGAAGATCAAGGAGAGCCAGGACACAGACAGGAGGAGCAAGAGATGAGAAATCAACTTACATAATACTTTTAGGAGAGGGGCTGTCCCCGGCAGAGAACTATTTCCACAAAGTGAGCAGGCTTTGGAATAACTGAGTCTACAGAGGCCAGGAGGGGTCGTGGGCAGACAGAAGGCTGTTCTTGGAGTAGCGGTGATGAGGCTTTGGAGGAGGAGGCTTCTAGAAGGAAGCCCAGGCAGGAGACTTGGAAATCCCCCAGGGTCTTTACCATGGCCAGTTGGATCTCCCTGGTATAACCAGGCCCTCCAAGACGTGCTTCTCTGCGGGAGAATCTGAGAGGTCAGGAAAAGGTGGGGACACCTTTCTCTCAGGGCACAGAGACAGAGATCAGGGAACAGCTCCATGGACCCGGGGTGGAGGAGGAGCGATGAAATTCCTTCCCGTACCTCCAGGATCCTCCGGCCCCCGGCCTCAGCCCTGCCTCCAGCCTGCCTCTTTAACATTCATTGGGTGCCTTCATCTGCATCAGGACTGCTTGGCTCCTCTTCTTGCAACAGCAACAACAGATGCAGGCAGCCAGGGAGCAGGCCAGGGCGATGATGCCGATGACAATGGCGGCAATGGCCAGCCCACTCTGGGCCCGGGTCATGCCCCACGTGCTGCGGTCTTCAGTGACCTCGATGGTAGTCAGGTCAGTGAAGTCTTCCATGGAGGTGGTGTACCCAGTGGTGAAGGAGATAGACGTGGTGTCAGTGTAGCTAGGTGTGTCAGGGTAGCTGGGTGTGTCAGGGTAGCTCGGTGTGTCCGGGGACTGGGGTGACTCTGAGTAGCTGGGCACCTCGGAGGCCACAGGGACCTGGACACTGGGGGCAGCCACATTGATGTTAATGATGATGAGGGACTGGCCTCTGAAATTGGCAGGGCTGAAGCACACAGGGAGGGCATCTGTCCCCAGCCTGGGCTGATTAAGCAGGAGCCAATTGCGGAGCGGAAGGATGTCCGCGTCACACCTCCAGGGGTTATCATAGAGCCGCAGCTCATTCAGGTTCCCCAAATGGTCAAAGATGCCTATGGGCAGGTTCTCCAGCTGGTTGTTCTGCAGTTGGATGGTCATGAGGCCATTGACATTGGCAAAGATATTCCGCGGGAGCACTCTGAGGCGGTTGTTCTGCAGGGAGATGTTCTGCAGGTGGGCCAACATGCGGAAGACGTTTCCATCCAGTTCCTGCAGGGCATTGGTGTGCAGTGACAGCTCCTGCAGCTCCGTCAGCCCATTGAAGGCACCTGGGCTGATGAAGCTGATCTGGTTGCGACTTAGGATCAGGACAAGCAACTGGGTGAGGCTGCTGAAGACGTTGTCAGGTATGGAAGTGATGTGGTTGTCATAGAGCCAAAGTTCTCGCAGATGGGGCATGGGCCCAAAGATCCCTGGAGTGAGCTCCTTCAGGGAGTTCCCAAACAGCGTGAGTCGGTTGATCTGTGGCAGCTGCATGAAGATGCCAGGGGGCAGCTGGGAGATGTGGTTGTTGGACAGATAGAGTTTCTGGAGGTTACGGTTGTTGTGGAAGAGGCCTGGGGAGAGCGTACAGATCTCATTCTGTTGGAGAGCCAGTTCCTGGAGGTTGCCAAGCCCATCAAAAGTGCCCATGGGGATGTCAGAGAGCCTGTTCTCATACAGCCGGAGGACCTCAAGGTTGCCCAGGTGCTGGAAGGCCCTGGGCGAGAGTTGGGTGAGGCTGTTTTTGCCCAGATTGAGCTTGGTGAGACCTACCAGGTGGTCGAAGACGCCATCAGGGATGTATTCCAGGTGATTGCCATGCAATTGCAGTTCCTTGAGGTTGCTGAACTGGGAGAAGTGGGCCGGTTGGATCTGCATTATCTGGTTGCTTGACAGAAGGAGCGACTCAAGGTTAACCAGGCCTTGGAAGAGGCCAATAGGGAGAATCTGAAGTTTGTTGTTGGCGAGGCTGAGATAGCGCAGTGAGCCCAGGTTGCGGAAAGCACCGGGCATGATGTGAGACAGCTCATTCTTCTCAATCCTCAGGGCGATGAGGGCCGAGATGTTGAGGAACGGGTACTCATTGAGTTCAGTGATGTGCGTGTTGAGGATCTGCAGGCTCATGGCGTTCCAGGGCAGAGGGGTGGGCACCGCCACGATGCGGGCCCCTGTGCACTCCACCTGGGAGGCCCTGGAGCAGGTGCACTCACTAGGGCAGCCATAGTAAGCAAACCCGATGCCCCAGGCATGGCAGCCCACCAGCAAAAGGAGATAATGTTTCAGTGGCATGGCCTCTGCAAGGGGAAAGAGCACACATTAGTCAGGGTCATCTCACTTATGTGGTGGCTGCTTTCGGGCCAATGCCAATCCTCAGTGCCAAACACTGGCTTGTCTCTGAGCCCAGTCACTACACACCCAACTTAGGCTCTTGCCCTGTGCTCTTGCCAGCATAGGACAAGCCCACTCCCCTTCCCCCATGTCTTCCCACTTCTGTGGTTTCACTCACTTGGGGTCTCTTCTTCCTCATCCAAAGCTTTTCCATACTTCAAAGTCGAGCTCAAATGTGAACACCTCTAGGAAGCTGACCCAGATCCCAGGAGTCAGAATGAGTTATCCTCCCTTGTGCAAGTGCTCTCCGTACCCTCCATTCCATGCCACAGCCAGCCTAGTGCGGCATGCATTACGTTCCCTTCTGTCACCTCCACCAGTCAATAAGCTTTTCAGGGATGAGGATGTTCATCTTTCATCCCTACACATTGCTTAAGGCAGGGTCTGTATCTTATTCACCTCTGTGTCCCTCACAGCAGTTGAACATGCTGGTTGAACCCAGCCCCCTCAGAAAGAACAAAGAAATGACAACAACAAAAACAGAACCTGAACCTGGGGAAAGATGCTAAGGGCACAAACATGGTGGCTGCGGGAAGAGCAGCATTCGGCAGAGGTGGGGAAAGACCATAGGGGTGGTTCAGCCTGGCTGAACCTTGCCCTGCCTTGCCCTGCCTTGCCCTGCCCTGCCCCAGCCCAGCCCACCCCATCATCACTATCAACAGCTTTTGATTACCTTTCACATGTGCTTCATCGGCATTTAATTCAAACCTCCTCCCCAGTAAAAGGAAACTGTCTGTCTGCACCACTTCCTGATCTTGCCAGGAAGTCAATGCCTGTGGACTGACTTCTGGGTACTAATTCCAGTTTCTGCAAAGAAACATCAGGTGGCCTTGAGTAAGTCCAAGAAACTAGGATGCGCTTTGAGCTAAAAGGCAGTAGGACCTAACACTCGCTCAGACACAGGGCCGATATGGGAATGGAGCCAAATGCATGAAAGTTTTGACATCTGAGGTCGCTGATGCTCACGATTTTATATTATGTTTTTCTTTCTATATAAAATGTAGAGAGTCCCCTCCATGAATATGTAAGGCCCGCAAACTAGCTGTCTGACCTTGAATGAGTCACTCGCTCGAGGTCTCTATCCCCTTTCTCATCTGTTGAGTGGGGATGGTAACCTCTGCCCCCTCTCTCCGGGCTGCCGTGAAGAGCAGATGGGAGATGAAGGTGAGGGCGTCCCGCACAGGACCGTGCAAATGAGCGTGGCTGTCATTATGAGTTCACCCACACCATGGGTGTCAGAGGCTCTTGCAGGCAAGCGGGCCTCAAAGCACTTCTAATCTTGGTGTTCTTAATCAAGGGGCTGGGAGGTTCTTGCATATGTGAGTGCATCTGTGACTTCCATTCGAGGTTCAAAGAGGTCTGTTAAACCCAAAGCGTTAAAAACTGATGACCATTCACCCCCATCACTTTGTGGGGATGCAGGGAGCAGGAAAACAGGGGCTCAGGGCTTAAGACCCAGGTCTCTGGGCTCCCAGGCAAGCTCTTGGAGGGTTAATGCTGCACCTCTCCTTTTAATGAGCAAAAATCCTGAGTCAGAGGAAGGATTTCGAATGACAGAATATAAGACATAACCTGACTGGATGGAGAAGGTATTTTCCAGGCCTCTGTGCCCCTGAACTCGTGAATAACCCAGGCCTCCTCTTCTGGCCTCAGCCTGGTCCACCACCCCAGTCACCACCAACCAACTTGCCCTGAGACTAAATCCAAGTTCATCCACCACCCAAACAGACCTTGACTTTTCACTTATTCACAGCCCATAACCTGCAGTACTTTTACATTAAGGACTTAACTAAGTATTTAAAACAGTGGAGGAAAAAGAGAAGGGAAGAGGAAGATGGTTTGGCCAAAAGTCTAGATGCAAAGGAATAGGATAGGTTTTGCCGTGGACACATTTATAAAGATGAAGTCATAGAGACAGCTGTCGTCCAGAACTTGAGAGCAGACAACTAACTGCCTAAGCAGGGAACACAGTAAAGGTGGTTCAACATCCACCCCAGGAGAAAGACTTAGGACTTTTTATTGATGGTTAAGTGTATCTGAGTCAACAAAGAAGGAGGGCTGTCCACAAAAGATAATATAATTTTAGGCTGCATTAATGAAGTATCAAGACTGAAACAGGGGAGGTGATGGTCTCACGCTGCACTGCCCGGATCAGGCCACACCTTTAGTGCTGTGCTCGGTTCCACCCCTGCATGTCAAAAAGGCCAGTGACAAACTGAAGGGTATCTAGAGAAGAGTGGCCAGGATGGTGAGGGGACCCAAAAACCAGAGCATCCAAGCATCCACTGAAGGAAACATGGATGAATAGTGAGAAGAAAAGATGTGAGGAGCCCACAAGCACCTTCTTGGCATACCTGCAGGGCAGCCATGAGATGGAGGAAGCAGCCATGCTTAGTGTGGCCCCACAGGTCAAAACTAGTGGGTAGAAGCTATGGGTAGCAGACTCCAGTTCACCACCAGAGACCTTTCCAAAGTCAGAGCAGACGGCATCACAGAGTAGTAAGTTTGCTGCCACCAGAAATATTCAAATAGATGCTCAGCAACCACTTAACAAGGAGGCTGGAGAGAAGATTCCTGAATCTGGTAGGGTATTGGATGGGAAGACAGTTGATGTCCATGCCTAAGTTTTGATGATTCTAAGACTGAGTCCCAGACCATGGATGTGAGATCCATCTACCAGGACATCTACAGGGTCTGTGAGGACAGGTGTGAGTGTCTGCCCATCCCCCAGGTGTGTGTGTGTATGTGAGATAGAGTTACCCTCTGGACTGACTTACAAAGTTGAAGCTCTAATTGCTCCTGGTGACATACTTGGTAGCACTTTATGTATTTATAATATATACTCCTAGGCCCAGCCTACTTCAAAATGCATTTGCAGCCTAAGTATCAGAGACTAAATTAAGTGGCCATAACGTGGCCAGCCCAGGGCAGTTTCTGCTGAGTTTCCCCACCTGTAAAACAAGGGGTGGGATGAAGCACCCTGAGGACCCATCTCCACTTGACTTTCTCTGGTCTGCATCTCCAGCTGGGAAGTGGGAGTCAAGCCGACCCCTGAAAGGCCCACAGCCAGGGGAAGAGGCCTCATGGCCTGGGGGGAGGAGTGAAGAGATAATTCCCTCACTGGGAACAGAACCATTGTTGTCTAAAGTGGGCCACCCTCAGTTTGACAAATATTGCAAGAATTTGTGGATTTTCCTTTATAAATCCTCACATCTCCAGAGTTCTCCAAGCACCACATTCAGCGGTTTCCTGTTTTCCGGCACTCGTTACCGCCACAGCTGGCGCCGATTGCTCCAAAGGGCTCTTGGAGAGCTCCCCTCAAAGCCAGCTGCAGAGCTGTCCGGGAAGAAGGGGCAGCAGAAGCTGGGCTGGAGAACTTGGCCCTTGGATTGTCATCAAGTGCGGTGGCCCCGGTCTCCTCAGGATCTGCACACACAGTGGCCTAATAGCCCACGCTGCCCGGTGCTGCTTGGCAGCTGTAACAGATGCCAGTTAAAGGCCCACGAAGCTATCCTAATTACACCCTCCTCTTCCAGGCAGCAGAGCACGTCCTCAGTCACTGCTGTTGATTCGGCCCAGCCCCTGTCCTGGGGAGGGGGTGCAGCCTGGCATCTGTCACTGGCCCATGGAGTCAGCGAGCCAAAGCAGACAGAAAGACAGATGGACAGCTCACCTGGACACTCCAAAGCACTCCCTCCCCAGGGGTAGAAGCGCTTGAATCAGGATGGTCCAGCTGTGGGTCTCGTTACCAAGGATACCCTGTGACTCATGAGCAAACACACGATTAGCCGCAAAGCCCTGAGCTCTGCTGGTTGGTGGGTTGGGATATTTTTTTTTTTTTGGCTTTGCTTTAACACCGTCATTCACATTCCGCAGACACAAGGTTCCCTGGGAGGAGAAGCCTTCTTAGTGCAATTCCACGGAGCAAAGCTATTGGAAAGAGCCTGGTAGACTGATGTTCTCCTCTGGTCTTGACATAAAGTTGGAGTGCGAGTTTTGGTAAATTCTCCGGGTCTCAGTTTCCCCTCCTATAAAGACTCTCAAGGGCCCTTCTAGCTGCATCTTCTGAATGAAGGCAGAAAGGAGATTGGGCCTGAGTTTCTTCATTCCCTCTTTCCTCCGGGTCACGCCGGCCCACCAGCAGTGGCACTGTCATGCTGGAGCCTAAGGGACACATACCCATCTTTTCAGGCCCACCTTGTTTCAAAAGTTTTCCAGGCAGGGCAATCTCTCTTGTGAATTGGAGCATCGTCACATCCAGCCATAGCCCTTTCATGGAATCCAAGAACTGAGAGGAGCCTTAGTGATCCTCTGGCCCCACTGCCTCCTGACACACCTGGGGAAACTGAGTTCCAGAGAGGGGTCCTCCTCCCCTGACCTGTGTCCTCTCCCCAAACCAGGGCTCCCTAACTATGACCTCATTTGCAGTGAGGGCCCAAAGGTTCCCAAGAGAAATGCCCAGCCTTGGAGCTCCATCTAGCAACAGGTCACATCTGACTGACAGGCTCCATTAGGAGCTGAGACCTCTGCACAGCGAGAACCATCCTCCCTCCCCAGACCCCTCTCACTAAACGGGGGGCTACTGCCCCCTCCTCCAGATCAGGACAGAAAGATCACCCAGGAGCCTCGGTTACAGGAGTCAGCCTCATAGCGTTGCTGTGAGAATGAAATGAGTTCATACATGAGAAGTGCTTAGACCAGTTCTTGACACAAAATGAGTTCCCAATAAAGATTAGCTACAATTATTATTTTTGTTGTTGAGCAAAATCAGGATCTCTGGGAGCCCCACCCACAGAGATCCGGATTCCACAGGCCTGGGTGGGGCCCGGGACTCTGCATGTTTAACAAATTCCTCAAGCGATTCTGATGCAGAGGTCCCCAGACCACACTAAGAAATACCACTTGCGGCCTGGAGCAGCTGGGAGACCCCGCCCATGTTCTGTGTCATTTACTGCCAAGAAGAAGAGACACAGAGAAGCCAGGATTGAGGAGGACAAAGGTCAGGTCACAAGCCTGGCCTGGCTTCCTCTATCAGTAATTCCCTCTCTGGCCCTTTCCACATCCCTGACAGGAATCGGGGGTTTGGGCTGAGTTGAACCCAGAAGTAGAAGCTGTTTCCAGAAGCAGCACTTAAGAGTCCAGAGCATCACAAGGGCCTTTTCAGACCATCTGGTCATTTTTTAGATGGGAAAACTGAGATACAGAGGGAGGAGGTGACTTGTCCAAGGCCACATAGTCTGCTGGAGACCACTGACACCAGATCAGGGCCCCTAACCCTAGAGCTTGATGAACCCCTTAACTTCAGGACTTCAGCAAAATTGCTGGGAGGGAGGGAGAGGTGGCTTTGCTACTTCTATCTTAAAATGATCTGGGAGGCTCATGCACAATCAACCCTTAAGCTGTTCAGAATTATTAACCAAGGTCAAGTGCTTCTCCCAACCCCCAGGCTGCATGGTATGAGAGATGTTCTGCTCTAACTCAGCTCTAGTGCTCACATTTGCTCATTTTCACCTGGATGGCATGAAGCAAGGGATGGGAAGGACAGAGGGGTCTCCAGAAGGAGTGGCCCTTAGTAACCTGAACACATAGCTCCATTCATGGTCTCCACTTTAGGAACACTTTAGACCAAACACAAAGCATCCTTGAACCCCAAGGTAAAGCTAGACAGCCTGCCACATCTTCATCCCCAAACCTGCACCATTGTTGACCTCCATCTCCCATGGCCCTTCAAAGCCAAAACATTGCTCATTTGTTTAAAAAATAAAATGAGTAGAAAAAGCCATTCCTTACCAGTCCCTCTTTTGGGCATCCTCCCAGGGTTGGGGTGGGGGTGGGGGCATAGAACCCAGCTTCCTGCAGGAGCTGGAGCTGGGCTGTAATTAGAGTGGCATAAGTGGCAGAGGATATGGACAACTTCCCAGCAGAACAGGGAGAACCTCCCAAACGGGGCTTTTACAAAAGCAGCCGGAGTCTCCAGACAGCCCTCTTCTTGGGGGTGGGGTGGGGTGGGTGTCAAGATTAGATAAAAATGGATCAGACTATGATCAAAGCATCGTGGCAGTGGTTTCTAAATTCTGTGTCCCCAAAGCCAAGGGAGTCAGTGAAACCAGAAGCTGCAGTCCATCTTTGTGGTCAGGATTTAGGGAAGCAAACTGCCAACTGTAATCCCAGCCTCAGAGTGTCTGCAGGCAGGACGGAGTGGGAGCAGCAAGTTCTGGGCTTCTCTCTCGTCTCCTCTTATCTCTCCATGTCTGGGACTGCTCCCACCCTCACCCTGCCAGGCCCCCCTTTTATTGAGCAAGCCAAGGTGGTATACCCACACCCTGATATTATGCCAGATATATTTAGAACACTTTCCTCTGGCTTTGTCCTCTCTCAGATGCCTGTTTCATCACTGCTGAGCCTGCCTGACTGAAGACCACAAGGAAATTGGAACCTCTGGCCCTGTATTTACCCCCAGATGTTCATCCGATGCAGACTGGAAGAAGTGACTACTGTTAGAGAATTTCTAAATTATAGAGCCAGTGGAGCCAACACATCTGAGAGTGGGCCAAGATAAGGTGATAAAATCCCAGATAACCCTACAGGAGAAGCTGAGAGTGTCACAGGCGGGCATCCGGCCCCCTCAGTGTGGTGCGTGGTGCATCCAAGAAAGAGGCGTAGGCTGCCCTCAAGAACACAGTTGGCCCTGGGAGTAGGATGGCACCAGAACAGTTCTGGTTTTCCACAGTTGGTTCTTTGGCCCCAGGTCCTGCCTTTATGTTTGAGCAGAAACACTGGTAAAGTTACAACAGTCCAAATTTTAAAGCGACACCACACTTCATCACATATTCATCCTGCTCAAAGCCATCAGCCTCAGTCAAGGCCAGACACTTCTAGCTGGCAAGAAGGGAACACTGTCAAACGGGATCACCTAAGCAGGACCCCAAACAATTCTAAGCCGACAGCTGAATTCCAAATTGGCAGTCTGAACCAGGCACCAGCATGTCTGCTGCTGGTGCTTTTGTAGCAACTCGTCTATGAAAAGAGATCTCTCCCACTGCAAACCCCCACGGAGGAAGGTCTTCCAGGTTCTAGACAAACCTCAGCGCAGGGCCCACCACCGCTGGCTACCACAGTAAGGGTGGGGAAAGAGGATGCGCGTTCAGTAAATCTGAAGCTTAAAAAGAGAAACATTTGCCTCCAAGGAGCAAATATCCAGAAAGAGGTAAGATCCGTGGGTGGCTGGTGTGATTTGGTCAACTTTAACTCCACCTTGCCAGACGAAGGAAAACATCTTCCCAGCCTCCCAGGTAGAGGTCACCGGATAGTGGGAGACAGTGAAGCAAGAAGCTGGTCAGGGATTCCGCAGAGCGGGCCCTGGGCAGCGGGGAGGTGGGGGCCGGCCACGCACTACTACAGCGCAAGATCCACCCGGGGTTCTTCAGCGCATCCCCAGGCGCCGGGCCAGCCCTGCCCCTCCCGGGGACTCTCGAGTCTCTCCCAGGGCGGGTGTGAGGGGTCAGCAGAAAAAGAGGGGAGGGCGGGAAACCCGGCCCTTGCAGGCCGGCGGGAAGGAGGGAGGGAAGAGGGGGCGCCTACTTACCAGCAGCTCCGCGGCGAAGAGGGAGCCGGAGAAGAGGACGCGGGGCCACTCAAGGCTGCAGCATGAGTGTGGCTCGCGGGGCGCTCCCTGCATTTAAAGGATCCCGGCGTTGAGTCACCGCAGGGGGCAGTGTCGGGGGTGGGGTTGGGAGTAATGGAGCGGGGGGGGGGGACCGACTTTGCGCGCAACTGCAGCTCCCCGACGTCCAGTGATGTCCGCTGTCCCGGCCCTTCCCCAAGAAAGCACAACCTGGGTTCTTAAGTTTAAAAAGTGTCCTGCCACGTTTTTAAAGGGACCTCATTTTCCTGTTTTTCTGCTCCCCCGCAGTGTTTCTTTTGGATTCACTTGCCGCAGTGGACACTGTACCCCCCCCAACCCCCCGAAACACATCCTCCTCCCTAAATGACTGGGAACCTCGGCTCTCACCCTGCACCGCCCAAGGAGCGGGAGCCCCACGCCGGCGGAGTCAGAGGCTGCCCCTTCAGGGCTGGCAAAAGTAGTGGCAAGTTCCTACCGCCGTGGCTCTAGAAAAGGCATTCATTCTTTTTTCTTTTTTAAACTTTTTTTGGGGGAGGAACTCATTTCAAATTTACAGAAAATTTGCAAAATTAATGCAAAGAACACTCAGACACTTAACCCCATTTGCCTATTGAACTTTTGAAAAAGTCATTTATTTTAAATTTCAAGGAAAGATTAAGTTACTCCCACTCTGTGTCCCTCCTAAAAATGATGTTTTTTTATTGCTTTCTGACATCATCCTCTGTCCCCTTACTGTCACCTCCCAGATTTGCATACAGATGTGTCTCTGGGCTGGGGTTGGAAGGTCACAGGGCACACACAAGATTGCAAGTCTCCCCTGTGCCCTTGGTTTCTGCATTGACACTTAAGCCCTGCTGCCCCCTTCAGCCCCCTACCCCATTGGGGGACCAGAAACCATTTCTATGCATGGCATCACCAGGAGGGCCTGGGGAAGAAGATACAGAAGCCAGAGTTGGAAAGGCAGGAGGCTGCCAAACTCCAGCTTCTCCTGCAGCATGAAGCCCCAACAAGGCACAAGCTGTTTTGAACTGAAGTCACCCTGCCCTACCCTGGCTCAATTTACCCTCTCCTCCAAGTGGGGAGAGTGATATTTACATACAGTGCCTCATGGAATGCCAAGAGCCTTAATGACCGTTTGCACTGTGTTTTTAGATTTGTGATGAAAGGAAGATATAAAAGTGTGTAGTGTTATTATTGAAATACTCATCTGGGTGGCTTGCCATGGTCAAGCCCTACTGCCTGAGTCATGCCACATTCCTCCTCACCGTGGCTCTGGGATTCAGAGCCTGAAACAGAGTTCCCTGTCCCATAAGTGACACGAGCCCAGGAGGGGCAGGCAGTCTGGGGGTCAGTCTCCATCGCCCCCAGCCTCATCCCTTCAACTACCAGCTTCCCTTCCAAAGGACAGTCCACATGGAGAATGCTCTTCCTCTTGCTACTCTGGTGCTTTCACGTCTTAAAATCCGGTTCCTCATCTTCCTCTCCATAGGACCTGCAAGAATGAGAATATCTTCTTTCCTTTCTTCCTAATCCTGACATCTGGCTCCTCTGGGCTAGGCACTGTGCTGGGAGCTGTGGCCAATCCAGAGATGAATTGGACACATTTCTTACCCATAAGTAGCTGACACTCTGGGGAGAAGCAAGAAGGGATGGACATTTGTGAAGCACCCATGATGAATTAGAAACCCCAAGAGTACCTATCTCATCTGTACTTCATTTCTTCGGTACCTGGTTCTCGGCCTTGCCACTACTAACATTTAAGCTGGATAACTTTTTGTCATGAGGGTCTGTACTGTCCATTGTAGGATGCTTAGTATCTATGGCCTCTACACACTAGATGCCAGTAGCCCTGCCCTGTCTGGACATTGCCAAATAGTACTGGGCTTGAAGAGGAAGGAGAGAGGGACAAACCCCACTCCTGTTGAGAACCACAATTCTATGAAATAATACTGTGAGTGGGCATAACTGCCCATGTTTTATAGATAAGGGAACTGAGGCCCAGGCCAGTTAGCTAATTTCCCCAAGGTTGTACACTAAGTGAAAGAGTCAGGATTCAAACCCTAGCCTGTAGGTCCATGCTGTTTCTGCCATTATTGGATGGGGTGCTGGGACACGCATGAACCATGAGGGGCTGGAAGGGTGACTGCCTTAAGAGTGGTGCAGAAAGAGGACTGTGTGAGGATAAGGAGCCAAGGTCACAGGGTGAGATCAATAAATGTAGGTGCATTTGGAGGGATGGGGTTTGAGTTTCACATGGAAGGTGGCCTCAAAAGATGAGTGCTATCTGGAGATGTGGAGGGAGGTTCTGGTGAGTTAAAGAAAATCAAGTCACTGCTAGAGGGAGAGCAGAAGATACTGCTAAGTTGGGAGGGTTTGGAGTCTCCCTGAGGAGTCTGATGTCCTGCTGCGGGCAGTAGGAAGCTTCTAGAGGCTTTTGACGAGGAGAGCAGCTCAGTCTGAGCAATGCTGTGGCAAGTTTAATATGGCAGGGTTTCCAGGTTTCATGGAGGATCCTTGAACATCTGCAGGACATGACAGACTTCCCAACAGTCCTCTCATTCTCTTCAAGCCTTTGACTGGACCTGGGTTTCAGTGTAGTCCCTAGACCCTGCAGGAAGCACTCAGTTCCCCAAATTGGGAGTGGCCATGGAGATCCGGCTACAGGACCTCTGAGTTTCACCAGCTCACCGAGACCCTCTCTTTCAGGGGAAGGCGCTCTCTCTCCTATAGAGGAAGCAAAATGGCACCCAGTCAGCCCCCAGAAGTTAGGTCTGTTCTTGGTGGAATTCTCATGACTGGAAAGTAAAAGGCTGATTCACAGCCCGCAGGAGTTTTCCGGCCTGTAATCCTCAGGGCTCACTTTCTAGCCCCCCTGGGAGAACCAAATTGGCCTGGGTTGCTGCAAGGCTTCAAGGAAGTCTGATGCCTCCCACCCACACACATTTCTCTGTTCTATTTAATAAGCATAGAATCCAGGGAATTGGAGGTCATGTCATCCACAGCACCCTTGATTGATGGAGTGGAAACCCCTGCTGGGTCCACCCCAGGGGAGGGGATATCATTACCTCATCATGAGACCCCCCGGTAGACTGGCAAAAATAAAAAAGATGGATGACACCCAGGATTGGCAAAGGAGGTAGGCAAATAAATTGGTAGAGCAGCAGCTTTCAAAATTCACACTGTGTAAACTTCACCAGGGTCTGCCCACAGCATGATTGAGAATGTGCACAAAGCTATACATTCAAGAATGTTCACTGCACCATTATTTGTAATAAAAAATTGCAAATAACTAAATGTCCATCCATAAGGCAATGATTAAATATATGATGGAAATCCATACCAAGTAGCCAATTTTAAAAGATGAAATACATCTTTATTTGCTGAGGAAGAAGCTATATTAGACATACCAAGCAAAAAAGGCAAGTCACAGATTAATATATATACATAATATGATTGTACTTATTGGTCTTTTTAAAAAATACGTAAATGCCACTGAATTATGTATTTGAAAGTGATTAAAATGGGAAATTTTATGTTGTATATATGTTACCACAATAAAAAATAAAAAACAAAACCCATAGAACTGTACAACACAGAGTGAACCCTAAAGTAAACTATGGACTATAGTTAATAATATAATTATTATATTGGCTCAGCAATTCTAACAAATATACCACACTAATGAAAAATGCTAATAATAGAGAAAACTATGTGTGAGGAGGAGGATATATGGGAATGCTGAAGTTTCTGCCTGATTTTTCTGTAAACCTACAACTGCTCTAAAAAATTAAGTAATTTGTTAATGAAATAATAAATTAAACAGAAATAAATGGATAACCATAGCTATTGAGAAGAGAGTAAACCATATTTTCTTCTTGAATCAGGCTCCTAAAATCAAAGTCGGGGCCCAGATGTGTTTCCAAGTGTGTTCCCAGGTGTGTTTCCAGGTATGGTCTCCCAGCAGCCAGGAGCAGATGTGCTCAGTATTACAGAAAGAGCTCGGGCATCCGGGATGGTTTCCAAATCCCAGCCCTGCCAGTCCCTGGCTAGGACTTAGGCAAGTGAATCCGCCTTTCTGAGCCTCCTTGTCATCATGTGTGAACTCAGATAACAACCCAGCCTCACCAGACTGATGAAAGGATTAGAAGAAAAATCCTCTGTCAAATGCCCACCTCCGGGCCTGACCACAGAGATACTCAGTAAGTGGACGTGCCCCCTCACCCCCACCCCAAACCCTTCTTTTCATGGCATGTGTTATTACTTTTTAGTGCAAAGGTAAAAATCAGAGTCTTTGAGGAAAGGACTTTATAATCTTCCTACTGTCCCAAAGGGGCAGGATTTGGTCTATTTGAAGCATTATGCACCATCCTCATGTGGGAAAAATGAAGCCAGAAACCCCAAAAATATATAGACTAATAATAAAGGCACAATCATGCAGACAGTCACCTTCTTAAAATCCCGTGACAACTCCCAGACTCATTGCCAGCCATACCTGATTATTAGTGGTGTTCCTCCAACAACAAGTTTCATAAAATTGCTCTCTGAGCCTGGTGTTCCGTTCCTGATGATGATGTGTTTCAGAGTCATGAGTTTTTCAAGGAGGCTGTTTGTCCAGAGAATCTCAAGCCTGGGAGCAGTGGGGTACGGGGAAGGGAGAATTGGAAGATTGCACACGTGAAAACACACTCTTCAGACTGAATTATGCTGGAGAAAGCCAAGGACCATTTTTTTAACTGGTGAGATGCTATTCCATGAATTTTTAAATTAGGCCTTTCTGAAAACATGCCTGAAAATACAGAACATAGAAACCCAGTCTGAGTCCCTGCCGAGTGGGCCCCGGGTTCGGCCTGGCCATGGAGAGAGTGAGGAGAGAGTAGAACCCACCCCTCTGCTCTGTGCTGACGTCTTCTCCCCTTGCCATCTTTCTTTCCCCTGTAAATTCGTCTCTTACATTTTTCGTATTTCCTGAAATCAACTTGGTGATTTTTACAAAGGAAAAGACGTTTATTGTATTCTGTATATTTTAAAGCCTCCAAGCTCCGTGCCCAGCCCCCTCAGTGAGTGAGCCTGTCTTTCTCAGGATGGATGGCGGCTGCCCAGGATTAGCCCCAGAGAGAAATGTTCTCTTGGGTGAGTCATCCTGGTAGGAGCCGAGGTTCCACAGCCTGGTCTACACGAGCAGAAGCCCCAGCTCGACTTCGTGGTCAGCAGCTGGACCCCAGGCAGGCCCTCTGCGAGGGGCCTGCAGATACAGAGAGGAACCAGCTTTGGCCCCCCAGCCCCAGAGCTCCCTGTCTCGGGGATGGAGACACACAAACAGCAGCCCCCAAACCAGTCTTGACCTCGTGAGTGACCCACGTGTCCCAGAAGGATGGAGGAGGGAAAGATTTGTCCAGCCAGGGTGGAGTAAGGCTCGCATGGTGGGGATAACGCAGGGCTTTGGAAGATGCAGGCAATTTTGAAAGGGCTTGAAGGGTGGGTGGACCTTGAGAGCAAGGGGCGCCAGTAAGGAAACACCAAGGCAGGAGGGTGGGGGGTGGGGAGCGAGTTTTTACAGGTAACTGGATTGTGAGGCCCTTGTACACCAGGCCAAGGAGTTTGGATTTTTTTTTCCATAGGTGACTGGGAACCCAGCAAGGGTTTTCATTGTTGGTGTTGTCTCATTTGTTTTATCAAGAGATTAGACCATATAAGGGAAAATCTTAGGTTGTGTACATGTTACTGGAATCAAATTTAAAAAAACAACAACAAAACCATAGGTCTGTACAATACAAACAATGAACCCTAATGTAAACCACAGGCTGTGGTTAATCGTTCAATTATAATAATGTTCTTTCATCAATGGTAACAAATGTACCACACTAATGCAAGGTGTTACTAACAAGGGTGGGGACTCTGTATTTTCTGCAGGATCTTTCTGTAGATTGACAACTGCTCTAATAAAAAGAGAGAGAGAGAGAGAGAGAGAGAGAGAGAGAAACACTGGACGACCCAGATCCACCAGCCTCAAGGATGTTCTGAGCTCAACTGACAACTGTCCCCAGATCTGCAGGCTGGTTCAGTTAAGCTTACAAAATGCTTTTAAAACATAGTTTTTCAAAGAACCCACCTAGAAAGGTTTCAGAGTTTGAAAATAGACAGTTAATCGATGGGGAAGGGGGACAGGGCTGGTTGCAGGAAGAAGGGAAAAGTTCTCTTGGGCCTGAAGCAATTTATTCAAGTTACATTTAATTGTACATTTTAATATGAGACTTCTAAATTTTATGCTGCAATAAAACAGAGCAGCCTTTGAAATGATTAAACTAACAACTTCGTCGTCCTCATGGCTGGCACAGCTTCCAGCGCGTCACCACACCTAATTAAAGGTCAGAGATGGTGCTATAAGAGCTGTTGTGTTTTCCTTAATTAGTACATGAATGAACAGGCCTGTTTTGAATGCCCTACATGACTGAAAGTTGCACAGAAGCACAGTGGCAGGTGGGCTAAAGCCAGGGAGCACCAGTCTTCCCCTACCCCCCACCCCCCATTCCTCTCAGTATGCAACCCAAAAAGGAACAGGAAAGTGCCATTAACTAGATAAACAAGTCCGAGAAAGACATGGAAGGCTAAAAACACAGAACATGGGCCTTGCCAAGTTGCTTCCTCCTCTGGATATCAGTTTCCCTATCCACAAAGTGGTGACATTACCCTAGATTGCAAGTTATAGTCTATTTAATGAAAATATCATATCTGTTCAGCCCACCTCATTTGGTAAAGAAGGAGAAGGAAGGAAGGGAGGAGGGGAGGAAAGGAGAGAGAAAGGGAGGAGAGGGGAAAGAATGGAGGGGAGGAAAAGGTAGCAGGTAAACTGCCCACAGTTCATATTTGCTTCCACCTTGAATAATTTGAGACTTTCTCAACTCTTTGCACAGCCCATCACACATATGTCAGTATAGAACCTGATTTGCCCAGCCTAGAGTAGTTGTTTAATAAATGCTACATGATGGCAATGGTTCCACTTTCAGAGCCATTGCTGAATCCTTGGAGCAACAGACAGTTTGTCCATCACTGGCTATTTCCCTGTTGGCAAATTAAGGGGAATGATTGGGTCTTGTTTCTTGCAGCAGAGTACTTTGAAGACGGAAGGCCCTGATGGTGTTCATTACATCAGGAGGGAGAATGGAGGTGGGAAGGGACAAGTCCTTAACAGGACAGATGGGGACTCAACCAACCAGGGGCGAGGGGGAGGAGAGAGGATGTCAGAGCTAGATAAGGACGACCCACTGGGCTCAGCTCCTGCTCGGACCCGGACCACCTGTCCCATCCCTCCAGGGAGGCATTTCTTCACACCTAGGACCCAGCCAAGGCTCAGGACCGGTGGCCCTAGTTGCCTCAACTTCCCAGCCATGTCAGGGAAAGAAGTATGTGCCCTTCCACCCACTCATCCACTGTGCACTTATTTTTATCCCTCCTGATTCCAGAAAGGATTTCAGGAAGCTCACACAAAATATAGCAAGTAGCATAAATTAAAAGCAGTA
This sequence comes from Bradypus variegatus, assembly GCA_004027775.1. NCBI lineage: Eukaryota > Metazoa > Chordata > Mammalia > Pilosa > Bradypodidae > Bradypus > Bradypus variegatus. The sequence goes on along the minus strand of PVKY010002431.1, from coordinate 1,249 downwards.
AGAACAGAAGGAAGAAAAACAAAAGTGAAGGACTAAAAGGGAGCCAGGAATGAGGGTAAAAGTGAACATCCCAATGAGGGTTAAACAGGTGGTCCATTTGTGGTCATTTATCCTATGGTACACATGTGATTTGTGCGCTTTCTGTATGTATGAGAGATGGTTTAACAAATCCATTTATTTTTTGAAAAGGCATAGGCTAGGCTGGCATGCATTTTGCCCTACACTCTTCTCTCTTCTCCTTACCTGGAGGCTAGGGGTACAGCAGCCACAGGCCACAGATGGCAGTGCACAAAGCAGACAAGAAACAAGTGCTGGAGATGGTGTGGAGAAATTGGAACCCTCATGCATTGTTGGTGGGAATAGAAAATGGTACAGCCACTGTGGAAAGCAATATGGCAGTTACTCAAAGGTTAAACAGGAAATTGCCATATGACCCAGCAATCCCTCAGCTAGGTATATACTTGAAGAAAATGAGAACAGGGTCTCAGACAGACACTTGTCCACCAGTGTTCATAGCAGCATGATTCACAATAGCCAACAAGTGGAAACAACTGAAGTGCCCATCAACGAATGGATGAACAAAAGTGATACATACACACAATGGGATATTATTCAGCCATACGAAAGAATGAAGTTCGGACACATACTGCAAATGGAAGCACCTTGAAAATATACTCAGTGAAATAAGTCACATAAGGACAAATATTTGAATTTGTGTAATAGGAGATGATTAGAATTAGTAAATTTGCAGAGACAGAAAGTAGATTAGAGGTTACCAGGGGCTTGGGAGAGGGGGAAAGGGGGAGTATTCATTTGGAAAGGTTTTTTTAATAACTTTTTTTAAAAAAAAGAAAACCAGCCCAGAGAGCCAGGCAGGGCCAGATGCTTCAAGAGCTCCCAGCGTTTCAGGGCTGAGCCTGCAGGGGAACCTGAGGAAAGACAACCGGAGAAGTAGGAAGGTAGGGGAACCTTGCCAAAGTGGGCCAGACATTTGCCTCTAAGTTTCTAACAGGCAGTAAGGAAAAGGAAACCAGGTCCATTTACACCACAGACCCAAAGACCAGTGGCTGAGGAGGAGTGCAAATGATGCTGGGTGTTTGTGCACGGACAAAGGCACTTAGCACAAATGTCCCTAACAAAAGCATCCTAACAACAGACAGAGCTGTGAGGTACACGGGGTGGTTTCTTACAGCATTGCTCAGTGTGAGCTGATGGTGTCACCACAAAATAGGAAGCAAATTCTCTTGAG
>PVKY010002430.1:0-25640 GCA_004027775.1 Bradypus variegatus | reverse complement strand
TGCCTTCCGCTTTTGTTTTTGTTTTCTTGTTCAGTGGGGCTCAGCCCAGAATTAGAACCCCGAGCCCTGGCGTTGCGTGCACCCCAAACGCTGGCTGTGGTGTTCATTGCTTTGCTCTTATTGATATTGGTGCAGCTGTTCCAACGTTCATGCCTGTTAGGGGACGTGAACCCCCTTCCAGCTCAGAAGAACGGACACCTGCCCACAGCCGGGCAGACAGCCCTCTCCCAGCTCACCCTTCAAACCCCTGAAGTTTAATTTCTAAGTATAGGGTGCAAAGAATGCGGGCCTCAAAATCAAGAAGACCCTGCTCAGATGTCTGCTACTTGCCATCAGGGCCGGGGTTGGGGTAAGGCAAGTGAGGTACCCAGGCACAGAATGTAAGGGGGCCCCACTCCCAGGCAGGTGGAGTGGGGTGCAGGCCGGAAAAAACCTCCCTGCAACTCCCTGGCTGTGTGCTGCTGGGTTGTTGCGATGCTGAGTCTTGCTTGCTGCGCAACAGAACCCACCTCCCAGGGCCAATCTGCGGATTAAATGAGATACTATACTGGGCATGCCGTCCCTGGAAATAACAGTGATAATTCATCATAGTTGCTAACCCTTGTAGAGCACCTTTTCTAAGTGTTCTATGCTTACAGCAACATCAGGGCTGTTTTTTGTTCTCATTTTACAGTCGAGGGAGCTGAGACCCAGAGAGCTGAAGTGGCAGAGGTGGGATTTGAACCCCAGCCACCAGCACCCACAGTGAAAACTCCAGGCCTGGCAGCAATCAGCATTTCTGAGTTCTCTCCCCTGACAGTGCTTTGCGGTCGCGTGTTTTGTTTCTGTTTTCCTGAAGAAAAGTGATTTAAAACAAAACGAGACAGAAACCCCATAGCGTCCCGGAGTTCTGCCTTCTGGAAGCCAGGCAGCCTCCCAGCCAAACCCCGGGTTTGGCTGATGTTTCCCCAGACTGCAAGGCCCAGGGACGGGCTCTCGGCCTCCGTCAGCCACGAAGCCACCTGCTCAGTCCAGCGGCCAAGCGGCCAGCGCTGAACTGACGGAGCGGGGGGACCCTCGCTGTCTTTATATACCGGGGTTATTTTTAACCAGGGCCTCCCAGCACATTACAGCGTTTCCTTTCTCCAAGGCTCAGGAAACGCTGCTCGGCTCAGCTTCCTGCTAACACGCGGCTCCGGCTCCGGGGATGGCTGGGAACAACGGGCTCGAGACCACGCGACTCCGGGATAAAATAATAATAATAATAATAATAACCTGGCCCCTTTTCAAGCCCTGACAGAAAAGCCTTTGAGAGCTCTGGACTGTCGCCAGCCAGCGAACGGCTCGGATACCGGTGACGGATTGGCCTGAGACCGTGTCCAGGGCCCCCAGGCTGGGACCCCCTGACTCCACTGCCCCTTCCCATGATGGGGAAAAAAATGTGTGCACCCCCCATGCCCGGCTGGGCAGGCAGATGTTTGTGTTGGTAGAGTTCTTTCATGCTTCTGTTTTTTTATTTTATTTTAAATTTCACATATGAATGTCAGCATTTTGAAGTAAAGCAGTCATTGGTGTTTAGTACATTCATGACAAAGTGCCACCGCCACCTCCATTGAGTTCTAGAACATTCTCATCACCCCCAAAGGAGCCCCCGTCCCCGCCAGCCGTCCCTCCCCGTTTCCCTTCTGCCAGCCCCTGGCCGCTGCCACTCTGGCTTTCTGTCTCTGGATTTTTCACGTAAGCGGAAGCCCACAGTACGTGGCATTTTGTGTCTGGCTTCTTTTCTCAAGCACCACATCTCCAAAGCCTTTCCAGGTTGCAGCGTGGGTCAGAAGCTTGTTCTTTTTCAGGGCTAAGTAATATTCCATTACTTGTGGGTGTTGATTTTTCTTTTTATTCATCCATTGGTGGATGGATTTCATTTTAAAATACCATTTTCAAAGGCTTAGTTTTGGAAGACATCATTTTCATCAGCTTCCCAGCGATTTTCTCTTTGGAGATGTGGCCATTCCCAGCTGTGGGGGCTGGAATTTTCTGAGGTTTGGTCATGGATATGGAGGAGGTAAGAGCCTAAGCCACGGCGTCTCGAGACTCACATTCTCTTTGTATGTTTTGTGCTTTCCGTGATCTTCTACGTGCGGTGATCAGTCCTTGAGCGCAGACGGGGGCATGTTGGAAAGTCAACTCGTTCAAACTGGAGTTTTCTTTGTGGGAAGATTTTTAACTGCATTGTCCGTTTTTGTAATAGATGTAGGATCACACCCCACCCTGATCGTCTGTGCCTCCCTCCGCTGGCCCCTCTTTCTGGATCCCCCCATCCCCTGCACACACACACCAAACCCTGTGCCCACGTCACCTCAGACAGCTGCCGTCACCTTTCCAGGTGAAACCTGAGCATACTTCCCCCGTGACACCTGGCTGTGTGCCTCGGCCGTGCGAACCTCCCCAGGGGGGCAAGTGCAGGGCTCAGTGCACAGGTCACCTCCTCCAAGAAGCCCTCCAGGCCTCCCTTACTTCAGGGTTTCTCCCTGCAGTACTGTTGACATTTTGTTCCAGATCATTCTCTGCGTCAGGGGCCGTCCTGGGCACTGGGGGTGTTGAGCGGCCTCCCTGTCCCCCACCCACCAGAAGCCAGCACCATGCTGGCCCCCAAGTTGTGACGGCCAAAAGTGTCTCCGGACATCCTCCAAATGCCTCTTGGGGGCAAAAATTGTCCCCTTACGCTGCCCCCCAGGTGAGCACCCCCTGCCCTGGTGTGGTGGGAGGTGGATGTGAAATGGGAGACAGACGAGGCCCTGGTGGAAGGCCGACTCGGGGACAGGCAACTCCACCCTCAGCATCTCACAGTCCTCCACCCCCGACCCTTTAGCAGATGGGTAAACTGAGGCTGGGTGGGCACACGCCCGTCGGCTGTCCTCTGGCTCCCCACGACAGCTCTCCCTTCAGCAGCAGTCACAGCCCTCAGATTCCAAAATAGCTCCTCTCTCCCGCTCCGAGGCGGCCACTGCCCACCGTGGCCTGTGGTTCGGATGCCGAAGCTGTGGGGATAAAATAAGAGATTGACTCCCAGGGCCTGGAGATGATAAACTTCGCAGAGGGCGAGTGGCCTCCATGGGCAGAAAATCTGGGAACAGCCGTCTGATGGGCAGAGGCAAAACTCAGCCCCTGGACCAGCCGTCGTGGTCCCCTGAAGCACTGTGACGAAGGGCCACAGAAATCGATTCCCCGTTCTGGAGGACAGAAGCTGACCCTGAGCAGCTGGCAGGGCCGCGTCCTCTGAAACCGGCCGTCCTTGGCGCTCCTGGGCTTGTGGGGACATTGCAGCTGTCGCCCCATGGCCGTCTCCCCCGCGTGTCTGTTCTCCCTTTAGGGACACCCGTCACATCAGACAAAAGGACGTCCTCATCTCAATTTAACGCATTACATCTGCAGTGACCCTTTCTCCAAATAAGGTCCTTTATTTATAGGACGGGAGGGGGACACTATTGAATCTCTAACATGGGCTGAGCTGTTCCCCTCCCACCTCCAGCTGCTTTGCTCACCCCCTACAGACTTTTTGGAGAGACCTAGTACCCCCCCCACCCATTGGCAAGGCATGGCTCCGGGATTGCCTCCTCCAGGAAGCCTTCCAGAATGTACCTTTTACATGCCCCCCCCGTCAGGGTCAGGGAAGGGTCTCAGCAGCCCAGTGGCTCCCCACTGCCCAGCCAGACAAGACATCAGGGTGAGGGAACCCCAAGATGGGACTGGGACTCGGTTCAGTGGGGGACAGGGCAGAGTTTGTCTGCATTTGCAGAGAAGAAGATTGAAGTGAGCGGTTTCCAGCTCTGCCTGTACGTTCAAGTTCCCTGGGGAGAGGGTTTTTGTTTTTGTTTTTTAATAAACTTTATTTTTTTAGAGCAGTTTTAGGTTTGCAGAAAAATTGCCCAGCAAGCAAGAGTGTCCATAGCTTCCTCCCAGGCCACTCCACAGTTTCCCCTGTTGTTAACATCTTGTATTATGGGATACATTTGTTACAATGGATGAGTCATACTGATACATTGTTAGTTACTAAAGCCGGCAGTTGTACCCTTGTGGGTACAGTTTTATGGAGTTTGCAGAAAAGTGTCAGGTCCTGTACCCACTGGCGGGATGTCAGCCAGAATAATCCCCCGTTCTCCACCCACCCATGCCCCCCAACCCCAAACCCCCGTCACCCACCGACCTCACTGTCTCTGTCATTTTGCCTCTTCCAGAGCGTCACTTTGTGGGAATCAGACGACGTGTGGCCTTTTGGGGCTGCCTGCTTTCACTGAGCAATAAGCATTTAAGCTTCCTCCATGTCTTTTTGTGACTCGAGAGCTCACTTTTTCAATTCTTAAACTTTTTTACGGTGATAACACATAGTGAACATGGCATTTCCCATTGTAACCGCTTTCAAGTGTACGTGTTGGTGGTGTCAGGTATGTTCACCGTGTTGTGCCACCGTCCCCACCGTCCGTGACCAAAACTTTCCCATCACCCCAGACGGAAGCTCCGCACCACTGCAGCAGTGGCTCCCCCTTTCCTTGCAAGGGTAAACCATGGTTTGTTCATCCGATCCCCTTTCGGAGGACACCTCGGTTGCTTCCCATTTTTGGATTTTAAACTGTATGGATTCCACCATCAATTCTGTTGGCGTGAGTGCAGTTGAGGTCACCTGCAGGGGGACAGATGGACTCCAGGCACCTACTGATACAACGTACCGGGAGGGACATAGTGTCGCTTCTGTGATTCCTTGTTCCGAGGAGATGCTCGGGGGAGGATTTGGGAGAGAAGGAGCCGGTGCCTGTGTTACACTCACAAGTGGTTCAAGAAATCATATAAGATGATTCTTGCTATTCACAGGAGTCGTGTTTTAGAAAGTCAACGTGGACACTGAATTTAGGGAATCTGAGCCACAGCTCCTGGGGACAATACAGATGGAGGCTCAGATCACCACATTGTCATCAAGCAATCAGCCCATAACCTGGTTTTATGTCTGTTCCGGTTTAAAGACAGCTGATTTTAATGTATGTTGTGAATTCATCAACAGTGAACTCATGCCAGCAGCGCTCTAACTTGTGCCTGAATGAAGCTGCTCTAATGTGCATTTTCTCCATATGGTGCTGTGCAGCCTTTTTGTGCTAGAGAGGACTTCGGCACCATCCTTGGGAGTCATTTTAGGCAGAAAATCACCAACAAAAAGCACAAAAATGCCAAAAACATGGCACTGCATATAGACTGCTGAAAAGACAGTTGTTTCAATGTGAGAGCTGAGATAAAAAGGCGGAGTGTTGCCTCGTCTGACCTCAGCTGGGAATGCACACACTGAACAGCTCAGATTCTTTGTTGCTCCGGGCAGGTTCATGAATAATGGTGAGATCCCACAAGTTCTGGGATTGCAAATAAATTTTAGTGAGTCAACAAATTAGTAAATATGGGATCTGTAAATATTGAGGGTCAACTATACATACAGAGGGAGAGAGAGAGAAAGCGAATGTGTTACAATATGGGCAGTTGGTGAATCTGGGTACGCAGTATAGCTATTTATTGTATTCTAGCAACTTCTCTGCAGGTTGCAAAAATTGCAAAATAAAATGTAAGATTTCATTTTACATGCAAGACTCCCTGGCTCCACTGAACCCAATCTTATCAGAAACACAATGCTGTACAACCAACCATCCCTATCTAGTTCCGGAACATTCTCAGCATCAGCAGGCCCTCCCCACCCACCTCCTCCAGCCCTGACAACCACCCGTGTGCACTCTGTCTACGGATTTGCCTGTACTGTATATTGCATATAAATGGAGTCATATAGTATTTATCCTTTTGGTCCAGCTTCTTTCCTTTAGCATCACGTTTTCAAGGTCTGGACACATTGTAGCATGGATCAGAACTTCATTCTTTTTGTGGCTAACCAGTCACATCCCTTTTAAAAATCAGGGCTGTGCTTTAAAAAGCACAAAATGTTATATTGGTCAGACATCAAACAATGTTTGTTTTTTTTATCTCCCCCTTCCTTCAAAATAGCTTAAAATTGGCTCAAGCTGGCCCACATCACATGCCCCCCAAAGCTGCCGCAAGCCTCTGAGTCTCCTGGGAAGGGGTCCCAGGCTCGAGCGACATGATGGAAAGAACGTTTTAATTAAAAACGCATCCAGTAACCGAGTCGCCATGCACACTGCCGGACACACAGGCCCAGGCCGGGCAGGACGGCCTCCCTGGAGCCCCGGCGGCCGCAGAAGTTCTCAAGCCGAGCCAGAAATAGTGCCTTTTATTTGGACAGAGAATTACAGGGCTGGCGTCCCAGTCCTGAGCTCGCCGCTTCGAAGCCGTATTTTTGAACGCCACCATAACCACACACTTGCTTTCTCTTCTCTGTGCCAGGCTGGCGGCTGGCAGCTACCTAAATACTCAGCTTGCAGCCTTAAACACAGGTTCTTTTTTATTCCCGTTTGAAGGTCTATCCGGCTATTTCTGGGCAAAAACGTATTTAAAATCTCGCTGGCTCTGGAGTCCCAGGAGTTGCCGAGGCTGCTGCCTTTCTCTGTCCCTCCCAGGCTGAAGTCTCGAATCTGCCTCGTCTTTGGGATTTTTCTACATGGGGGTGCTGCCTCTGGTTCCACCAAGTGTCCCCCAGCCCGGGGAGTCTGGGGCTCTGGGACTGACAGACCCACAGGCCAGATGGAGGAGGATGATTCCCAGAAGCAGAATCAAGTGTTACAAGATGCACAATGGCAAAGAAAAGGATCCTGTGGTCACAGTGGTTGAGTCAAAATTTGATCTTGGGTCCTGGTTAGTTGAAAGCCGCAAGGGTTCAAAAATGCTCTAGCCCTTGCTGATGGGAACGTAAAATGGTTTGGCCACTGTGGAAACAGGCAGTTCTGCAAAAAAGGTGAAACAAAAAATTCTGTATGACCCAGCAGTTTCACTCTGAGATGTAGACCCCAAAGAACTAAAAACAGGGACCCAAACAAAAACTCACACAGGCGTGTCCACAACAGCATTCACAATTGCCAGAAGGTGGAAACAACCCAAGAGTCTGGCAACAAACGGATAAACAAACTGTGGTGTGGCCATACCATGGAATATTACTCAGCGATAAAAAGGAATGGAGTTCTTGAACCTTGAAGCACAATGCTGAGTGAAAGAAGCCGACACAAAAGCCCCCTCTTGTCTGATTCCCTGTATATAAGTGTCTAGAACAGCCAATCACATGGAGACAGAAAGCAGATTGAATGGCTGCTGGGGTTTGTGGGAGAGGGGATTGGGGAGCAACTCAAATTGGGGCTCCCTTTGGGGGTGATGAGAATGTTCTGGAACCAGAAAGGGGTGGTGCTCATACCACATTGTGAATTATTAGATGCTTTTAAAACGTTAATTTGATATTTTGTGAATTGTACCTCAATTTTTAAAAAAAATGCTTAGCCCTGCCCCTGGGTTCAAGGAAAGGAAATGTCCAAAAACAGCTGCTAACAAAACCGTCTATCAGCAGCACCTGTGAGAAAAACAGTGGGGTTCAGTTGGCGCAATATGACTCAGCAGGGGGGTTTTGTGACTCTCGGCCACATCAACAGAGATATGGGGTGCAGATGGAGGGGGGTTCCATCCAGCCCTGCCAGGGCCAGGCCACAGCAGAGGGGCGGGCTCAAGCCTGGGGGTGGGGGGCAAGGACAAAGTGGGGGTGTGTGTTGGGGGGGGAACTGGCAGCACCGAGAAAGCTTGAAAGCGCTTTCCTTCAAGGAAAAATAGTGCAATGTGGACCCCACGGCAAGACTGACTGGGTTCCTGATCCAGCTCTGCTCTGCCCCAGCTGTGTGACCTTGGGCAAGCTACTTAACCTCTCTGAGCCTCTGTTTGTTACCTCATTTGTAAACTAGGAGTAACGGTAGTATCGGTGAGAATTTAGGGCCTCGTGGTAAATGCCTTGTGGTTAAATATTGTCTCAGAGAAGAGTGGGTTTTGAGGGACCCAGATGCTAGTAATGCAGGAATAACGGCTGTGAGATTGGGGCAAATGGATCAGAGTGAAATTGTGAGCCTCCTGCTAACAGGGGCTGTGTTTTCTGGTTCAGTGCTCTCTGCCCCATGCCCTGAATAAATTGTGGTGGGTGAACAGATAAAATGAATGAGAACAGGCAGGAGAGGCCTCAGAGAGGAGGAGCTTTTGAACTGGGTTGTGAGGGATGAGTAGGAGTTTTCTATATCCACAGTGGAGCAGGAGAAAGGCACTGCAGGCAGAGGGAACTGCATATAAGAAGGTGCGGAAATGTGAAGCTGCGTGGTGGGGCCGTGAACAGGGAACAGATCTGGAGAGGAAGGCAGGGGGCTTGAGCTCCCAACTGTGAACCTGGGCCTCTACCTTGAGACCACAGCACCCAACAGGGGCCCAGGTGGTATCTGAGGAGTCTTCCTGCCCTTGCTGGAAGGAAGCTGGTCCAGCCCCCATCCTCTTCCCTGCAGACTGGCTCCTGAGACATAATTTAAAACACATTCTGAGGTTTGTGTATAAGAGGACAGATACTCCATTGATGCCCTTCTGCCAACTCCCTGGTGATTCTGGGTGAGCCTCTTGCCCTCCTTGTGCCTCAGTTTCCTCCAGTGCTAAAGGGGGTGGGGTGGGGAGGCACATTCTCCCACAAGGCCGGCCGGCGAGCGTCCCTTTCACAGAAGAGGAAACTGAAGCTCAGAAAGGAGAAGAAACTGCCTAGAGCCAGCAGCAGGACATGTTTGGGGGGTGGTCATGACACCCCAGCCTGCCTGGCCCCAAGCTTGGAGTCATATGAACGTGAGGCTCATGGTGGCAGATGTCCCCCCAAATCCAAGACGGATCCAAGGGGAGACATGGACTTGCGATGGTATAAAAGCATGGTGGGCAGCCAACAACCACATAAAAAGATGGTCAACATCATCAGCCATCAGAGAAATGCAAATCAAAACCACAACGAGATACCACTTCACACCCACTGGTATGACTGTTATTAAAAACAAAAATTAAAAAAAAGGACGATATGTGTTGGTGAGGACAAGATGCAGAGGAATTAGAAACCTCGTGCATCAGGGGCGGAAGGTAAAATGGTGCAGCCACTATGGGGTGCATAGAAAAGTTAAATACAGAATTGCTCCATGACCCGGCAATTCCGTCCTAGATCTAACCCCAAAGAACGGAAAGCAGGGACAAAAACAGATCCTTGCACGCCGATGTCCATCGCAACGTTAGTCACAAGAGCCAGAAGGTGGAAGTGGCCAGATGTCCATTGACGACGAGGGAGAAACACCGAGTGGAATATTCTTCGGCTGGAAGAAAGAATGACGCACTAAAGCATGCTGCAACCCCGAGAAGCTTGGAAACGTTATGCTGGGTGAACAAGCCAGACATAAGGACAGATATGCATGATGTCACTTCTGAGAGATGACTAGAAATAGCAAATTTGTAGAGACAGAAAGCAGCTGAGAGATTTCCATGGGAGGGAGAAGGAGGAGAGTTTGTTTGGTGCATATGGAACATTGGGAAATAAAATTCCTTTAAAAGAAAAAGAAAAATACATTGGACAGAGATGCAGAGAGAGAGAAAGTAGATTTGAGGTTACCTGGAACTGAGAGGGGAACAATGTGGGGGTGCAAAGTTTCTGTTTGGGGTGATGGAAAAATTTTGGCAATGGGTGTGGGTGATGGTGTCCCGATATCATGAATGTAACTAACGTTTCGAGTGGTACACTTGAAACGGGTAAAAACGGCGAATGTTATGTTTTATGTATTACCACAATAAAATTTTTTAAAAGTTAAAAAGTTGTGACAGGTGATGTTTGTGTCTCATGCAAGACGTTCACGGTGAGAGAAGCTGGGTGAATGCATTGTGGGCTCTCCACTCCATCTTTGCACCTCGCAGCAAACCCCAAATCTATTTATTTTTTAAAATGTGGTGGAGAAGAGTGTGTGTGTGTGGGGGCAATGTTTCAGAAAACTGCTGCCTAAATGTGATGGGAAATCTTGGATTGGGTCCTGGACCAGCCAAAGGAAAGCTGGGGGAACGTGGCAAGGTCAAAATTGTCCTTAATCGTCATCTTAATTTCTACTGCTTGCACTGTGGGCATGGAAACCCCCAAAATTGCGGGGAGCTCGGGGTGAGGATGGTTTTGACCTGGGAAGGGCACAGAACCCTTTGTCACCATTACGTTATGAACATGCTAGTCAGACACATGTGGGGGGCTGAGCTTGGGGTTGTGGCTGCCCGGGGTACCCTGACATCTGGCATTTGAAAGTCCTATGGGTTCTGCCTCTAAAATGCACCATGAGTCTCTGTTCCAGCTCCCGGCCACCCTCCCAGCCGCCTCTGCTTCCCTGTTCCCGTCACTCAGTCTGTTGGGGCGATACCTGTTTCCTTGCTCTTTTAAGTCGTGCCCAGAATTTTCTGCCTCAGGACCTTTGCACTGGCTGATCTTGTCCCCCAGCTATCTGCATGGCCCCGTCCCTTCTCCTTCCTTTCTGCGCTCAGCTGGCATCTTGGGGTGGCTGTCCCTACGCACCCCAAATAGAACAGTGTCCTCGTCGCTTCCTTTCTCTCTTGTCCTTTATTTTCCCAGCTCCAGGAGGTCAGGGCATGTCCTTACGGCTCCTCCAAGAAGCGTTTGATGCCCCCTCAACTGCACTTCAAAGCGTGCATCATCCACGTGGGCTTTGAGGGAATTTCACACTCACAAAACCCTCTCCGCCATCGAGATGGTGAACGGATCCATGCCTGAGGACATCCGTGGCCCCGTGGCGATCTGCCCCGCTCCCCGGGTGCCCGGGTGTCACCAGGCTACTTGCTGCCACCATAGACTGTGGAGTTTCATACAAGTGGAATCTTCCAGCGTGCGCTCTCTCATCTGGCTGCTTCCACCCAGACCGCCACTTGGCGGTTCGGCCACGCTGTGGTGTGTCTGGAGCTCGTTCCTTTTCATTGCTGTGTAGTGTTCCACCGTTGGTTGGCTGACGGGTGCTTCCCAGGTTTGGCAATTACACTAAAGTGGCCGTGAACAGTTGCAAGATGCAAGCTTGCATTTCTGTTGTGTAAACTTGCAAGCGGGAGTGGGATTTCCGGGTCATACCGGGTAAGTGTTCAATTTAACTTTTTAAGACGCTGCCAGACTGTCTCCCACATGGTCGGATTCTTCTGTGGCGTTGGAGCTTCCCGCTGTGCCCCCTCTTTGGGGGCGGGGGGTTTTACCAGTCTGGCTCGGGGACCACCAGTCCCCCCTCAGGAGGAGCTCGATAAATATCTTTAAATAAATAAGCAAAGTAATGAACATGGTCACTCCCTCCCCCCCAGTCTCTGGTGGCCTCTGCCACGTGTGAGGATGGGGCCCGGGAGGGGCTTGGAGGCCCTGGGCCACGGGCTGTGCATGGGCACGAAACATCCTACGCGTGTCGGCTCCATGGCCCTGCTCTGCAGAGGGGAAACTGAGGCTCAGACGGAGGGCCCAGGGCTGCCAGGGCCCCGGGGGGGGGGTGAGGGGTGGTGGTGGGGTCCCCTGCACAGGGAGAGACCCGGGTTCGAATCCTGCTGCGGGGGCCTGGGCAGACCCCGGCACCCACCCCCACCGCCTCTCACCCCGAGCCTCCAGCTCCTTCTCCACTGGGGGTTCACTGAGGGGGTCCCCTGGCTGGCTGCAGACCACCAAGGTTGCCTCCAGGAAGGTTCTGGAAGGCAAGGCCAGGGGAGGGGTGGGCTGGGAGTCCTAGAGGGCATTTTTGTCTCTTTTTAAATTTTGTAACCATCAAATATCCTGTAAATTGGATTTTTATGTAAATATGTATAGTATTTTAATATATGTATATATTATATAATGTCTGCATATTTTTATTTAAATGTAATTTTTATATTATATATTTATACCTACAAATATATTAAAATTATACATTTTATGTTTTAATATATGTTATGTATTTATATATGTTATATAGTATTTGGTATATGCTTATAATATATAGTATATGCAGTATTATAAATGTATATTATAGTATAAAGATAAAATATAAATATATTTATAAATTTGTATATAAATACTATATGTATATATTATCTATATATAAGGGATATATGTTTTTATGTTTATATTATGTATTATTTTAGATAGAAATGAAGTATAACAAAATATATACACTCTGTGTCCCTCTATATTTTTTCACAGCTGATTTGTTTGACTGAGGACCCAGGTCAGTGTGGCATTTGGTTGAAGTGTCTTCTAAGTCTTTTAACTGTAGCATCTCCTTCCCTTCATCTTATTTGTCCTCCTTGCTCTTTGCTTATTGAAGCACCAGCTCCAGCAATGGGGGTGGGGGCGACCATGAAGTGGAGCCCCACGAATTCCACTGATTTAAAACTGACTGATTTAAAACTGTAATCACAGATTTTTCGTTTGTAGTAACATTGAATTTTAAAAGGATTTGACGGAACTATTATGCATCTCAATGACCAAATTGTGTGTGTGTGTGTGTGTGTGTTCCGAAAGGAGAGAGACGCCCTATTCCTGGGGTTCCCAGCCTCTCCCTGCATGGGAAAAAAAGTGTTCTTCCCCTTGTAGGGCTGGGGTGGGGCCGCAACATACCCACAAAAAGTGCCTGTACCCCACTCCCCCACCTCCAGGATGGGGTGGCCTGGGAGGGAAGTGGTGCAGAGGGGATATTGAGAAAGGAGAGGGTGAGCAGGGTGCAAAGGGGGACCCAGCACCGAGGCTCGGGCCTGTTCTGCCCATTCCTGGCTCCGTGTCAGCACCCGTAGCCCTCTGCCAACCCCCGTCTTAAGGCCCAGGCCTCCCCCTGTGAACCCCAAGTCCCCAAGTGCTCAGAATTTACTGCTCACCCGTTTGGCCCAGGCTCCGTGCTCAGCCCTGGGGAGCACCCAGCCCTGCCTCACCAAGCCCACGCTCCAGGGAAAGCCAGATGAAAAGCAAGGAAGAGAGTCCATGATTAGAGTCAGGATTAAGACAGCAAACCCCGCAAACTTGGGCGGGGGGCCTACTTTGGCTGCCAGGAAATCAGGGAGGCTTCCTGGAGGAGGTGGCATTTGAACAAAGGCCTGCAGGAGATGGGAGAAGCAGGGGTGGGAAGGGCAGGGGAGGTGGGAGTTGGGGTCAGAGAATAAAACGCCAAACCGGCTCCCAGATGTAACTTCTCATAGCCCTCGGCCTCTGGGGGCCCCTAGGCCACTTTGTGCCCCGTCGCCCCTGAAATAGCCAGCCTCTGTCTGCAGAGAGAGCACCCAACAGGAAATGAGAATAAGGACAACAGGAAGCCAAGCCGATACGTTGAGCCCGGCCTGAGGGCCAGGCCTGTTCTGAGAACCTCCCTGCAGAAGCTCTTGCTGCTGCCCCGCTTGACAGATGGATGAACTGAGGCTGGGCCCTGCGGCCAACATGCCCTGGTCTCTGACGGGATTTGAGCCCAAGTTCGCTCGTGACCATCCCTCAACCCTGCCTTCCAGGGGCCCAACCCCAGCCGGGGAGAAGGAATTGCCCACGCGGCTTTCCTTTCGGGGGAATTATCCCCACTGGCCTGAAACCGTGTGTAAATGCCCCATGTAGGGGCAAGGGGTGCTTTGCTCCACACCCCCCAGGTTTCAGGCATAGTGGGGCACAGGAGCTGTTGGGGAGCCCACTCTGGGAGCCCTCAGTCTGGTCAGGGTGGGTGTGGGTATCCTGGAGGGCTTCCTGGAGGTGGTGACCAAGCCAATTCCCAAGCAGCCACACAGGGCAGCGGCTTCTTAACTGCTGGGATCCTGGGCTCTCCCCAGAGCTGCTCTCCAGCCTCACCTGGGGAGGGGAGGGTTTAAAATGGTCTCACCGCCCCCACCCCCCACGCCCCACCCCACAGGTGATTCCTCTGATCAGGCCTGGCCGGAAGCAGTTCCAGGACCGCGGGGAAGTCTCCCGGCAGCAGTGCACAGAGGCCCAGAGGTAAGGCGCCTTTTCCTAAACTTCCAGTTTAGGGACTGTCCTAAAGGCGGTGGGCAGTGGACTGGGGTCCAGGGCAGGCCTTGGGGTGCTCTGAGGCCCCCACTGCTCCAGCTTGGCTTCCTGGAGGTGATGTGGGGGGCTGGGCCTGGCCTCACCCCTCCCCCAGGCAGAGAACCGCTTTGAAGCATCAGGTTTTACTTTGAAAACTCACCTTCTAGATGTTTCCTATGACTTTGCTAGGGAACTACCTGCAGTTTCGCCTTGAACCTGTGCCCACGGTAGCTAGGACTCGCTTTGCAAATTCTTTAAGGAATTTGCTGAGCCCCTACTGGGTGCTGGGGGACAGCCAAGCCCCTGTGGGGTTCCCAGGCTGGGGTGGGGATGGGGTGGATGGTGAAGCAACGGTAAATGGGATTTCGGGTGGCGTGGGGCCAGGGAGCAGACGGCAATGAGAGCGCGTGTACGGGGGGAATCAGGGAAGGCTTTCCAGAGGAGGTGGCGTTTGCATGGAGGCGGGAGAGGCAGGGGCGGCTGCAGGACAACCCAGGGCGGGAGCCTCCTGTGCCAGGGCCCTGCTGCTTGGCCTTTCCGCGCTGTTGGCATTTTTGCTCCATTGCTTGGTGAGGAAACTGACGCTTGGCTGTCAGGGACTCCCCTGGGGGCTGGTTTCCAAGAGAAGTTGCTGGGCTGGGGCCTCCCTCCTTTGCTGTCCCCCCAACTTCCTTGTGTGGGGTCGAATCCTGCCTCCACGGGCAGCTCACAGGGGGCCTTGGCAAGGGAGGGGCTGGTGGCAGCCAGGCAGCAGACGGACAGGCAGGCAGGCAGGCAGACAGGAGCCCACGGAGGAAGTGGCTTAGCAGATAGACAGGTAGCAAAGTTGTGGAAACCCCAGCCCAGCCCCGCGAGTGGGCGGCCCAGCATTTGATGCCACATCTGAGGGGCAGGGCCCTGGCCCTGGGGAGCAGCTGGGGCCGTTGGGGTTCTCAGCTTGGGCGACGGGGAGCTCACTACCTACTGCTTCAGTCCCTCCCATGAGCCTCCAAGTAGGAAGCTTCAGAGCCTCTCCCAGCTCTAAGGATGAAGGACCGAATCCTTTTAACTTTTGGGGGGGTGGGGTGGGTGGGACCAGTGCAGCCCCCTCCCTGCTCCCCACTCCAGCCTTATCCCCAAAGCCCCATGCTCGTTTCCCCTCCTGGAGTTGAGTGCTCTTGATATGCCATTTCACAGATGGGGAAACTGAGGCCAGGAGCTGAAGCTGCGTATTCCCTCCCAGGCCAGGGCAGAGCCTGAAACTGAACCCCACTCTTGCTCTCCAGCCCCCCCCTTCGGCTTACACCCTGCAAAGTCCCCACTGCCCCGAGGACAAGCCCCAGCTCAGCAGCCGGAGCCACCAGCTGCACCCACCTCCAGCCAACCTTGCCCCCTTTCCCAAGACCCCGTGCTGGAACCCCTTCCTCCAGGAAGCCCTCCCAGAAGCCCCCGCCTCCCCACTCCCACGGTGTCGTTGGGGCTGGGGGTGGCCCTGAAACTTTTCACAAGCTGTGGTAAACAAGCCCTAATCAGCCGGGATCGCGATGAGGGGGCCTGATAACCGGGCTATTTTGTGCCAACCATCCCATGATGACATGGGCCCGGCTCTTCTGAGAAGCCCTTGCGGGGCCCCAGGCACCTGCCCGCCACAAGAGCAGATAAGAGCACCCTGAGCTGTGGTTTCTGCAGAGACCAGACTTGTAGCACCAGATGGGGCAAGCAGAGAGGGATGAGAACGGTATCCGGGCCCAGTGGGGGGCAGTGGGTCGGGCACGTGGGAGGCATGGGGGGTGGGGGGCCCGGTGCTGAGGAAAGCGGGGGGCTGGTGGTATTGTGTGCACGGCGAGGCTTTGTCCTCCCGTTTCACAGATGGGGAAACCAAAGCCTCGTCGGTCCTGTGACTTCTTCCTGGTCTGGCCTGGCCAAGTGGGTGTTGGTTGTCAGGTGGGTTTTGTAGACAGAAGTGGGGTGCAGCAGGAGCCCCCTCGTCAGGCCTGGGGTGGGCATGTGGGCCTGGCAGGAAGCACCAGCAGCACAGGCCCCTCTGCCCAGGGGGCGGCCTCTTTTCTGTCATCATGAGAGACAGCACGTGGGTGGGGGGCACTTTGGTCTTCCTGGGGCTGGTTTCGGACTTCAGGCTCAGACTGGAGTTGGGACACAGACTCGGTTCCCGAGGAGGCTGGGCCTGGCTTGGTCCTGCTGGAGAGAAAGCCCCAGTTTCCAGAATGCGTTTGCACTGTTCCACGCAGTTTCACACCATTCCAGCCTCCTCACGAAGGAGTGCACAGGCCCAAATTCCCTGCACCTGGGACCTCCAAGGAGACATGTAAAAGCTCGGATTCTGTCTCCTCCTTTCCCCAACCCACTAGCCTCCTTGCTGCTTCACAATCATGTCAGGCCTCGCAGCCTCAGGGCCTTTGCACTGGCTGATCCCTGTGCCGAGCATGCTGTTCCCTTACCTCCTTCAGTCCTCAGCTCAGATATCCCTCCTCAAAGAGGACCTTCCTGGCTAAAATAACTGTCCTGTGCGCCCCTCCCCACTTAGTCTCCATTTTCTGCATCAAAAGATTTTACTTCTTGGTCTTCTGCACATTTGTGTGTTTACTGCTGTGTCTGTTTGAATGTCAGCTCCGGCCAGGCAGGGTTTGGACAAATGCATCAGGCCGTGTGTCCACCATTAAGGTGGCCGAACAGTTTCACAGCCCTAAAAGCGCCCCGTGCTCCACCGACTCCTCCCTCCCTCCCTCCCTCCTCCAGCCTTCCCACTATCCCTGTCGTTTCGCCTTTTCCAGAATGTCACAGAGCTGGGATCAGACCGGATGTGGCCTTCTCGGGTGGCTTCTGTCTCTTGCAACTTGCAGTTCTTTGTGCCTTCCCGAGGCTTGAGAGCCCATCACTTTTTACTGCTGAGTAATATTCCTTTGTCTGGGTGGTGCAGTTTGTTTATCCCTTCCCTTTTAATTGAAGCATGTCTTGGCTGCTTTGGCCATTATAAATGAAGGTGCTAGAAATATTTGGGTGGGCATCAGTTTTTCAACTTAGGAAAATACCCAGGAGCGTGACTGCTGGGTAGGATGGCAAGTCTACGTCTAGCTCTGTAAGAAACTGCTAGACCGTCTTCCAGGGTGACGGTTCCATTTTGCATTCCCACCAGCAGTGAATTCCCGCCAGTGGCTCGCTCTGGGCTGAGATTTTTCTTTTGGTTCTTTCCGCCTTGTTCCTTGCTTGAGATTTTGGGCGTCTGCATATATTCACGTCCAGGTAAAATGTTTGATTATCTCTTTGACATAATTTTAGGCTTGCAGAAAAGTTGCAGAGACTGTGTAGAAAGTTTCTGTGGACCCCTCTCCCAGCGCCTCCCAGTCTTCATATCTTACGTTTTCACAAAATATTTGTCAAAACTAAGGAGCCAACATGGGTCTGTGGCTATTAACAGAATGTCAGGCTTTATTCGAAGGTCAGCAGCTTTTCACGGTTGTCCTTCTTCTGTTCCAGGATGCTGCCTGCATTTAGTTGCTCAGCTCTTGTTAAAATATGAATTTTATTCATTTGATACCTGATTGTGAGGCCAGAGAAGACTTGGGTGGGGACATGGTGGTGTCTGCAAACCTCTGGGAGGCTGCCCCTAAGCTGGGGGGTCCCCAAGGGGAGTGTGAAGCCCCCTGGGCAGAGGCAGCTGGTGGGTGGTGGTGGGGAGGTCAAAGCTCGGTCTATCGGAGGAAGAAATTTCTAACCCTGGAGGCTGTCGGGGCAGGAGACCTCAACAGCTGCCCCACAGGAAGTGAGCTCCCCATCATGAGGGGCATGTAAGGCAATTCTCATTGGGGACCCAGAGGCAATTCTAAAGGGGCTTCTGGCCCATGATTGGAAACTAGACAGGGCACCCTTAGTCCAACCCCCCCCATCTGGGTCTCCGATTCCGACTTTGGGGAGAATTCTTGGGACAGAGTCCCATCTTGTCGCCGCCACGGTCCACTGAGTTATGCCAGGGCCAGAATCCCCCTTTGTGACCCTCAGTTTCCCTGTCTGTAAAACACGGCTTCCTCTGCACACCGTAATAAAAATAACCTGAAAGAAAACAACGGAAAATAGCAAGGGCTGGCGAGGACGTGGAGAACGCGGAACCCTCAGACAACCGTGGTGGCAACGCAAAACGGTGCAGCCGCCGTGGGACACAGTTTGGCGATTCTTCAAAGGGTTAAACATAGAATTACCCTGTGACCCAGCGATTCCACTGCTAAGTATGTAACCAAGAATTGCAAACAAATGTCTGCAGGAAAGCTTGCACACAGATGTTCATTGCAGCGTGACGCACAAGAGCCGGAGGGTAGAAGGCACCCGAGTGTCTGTGATCTGTCCCTCCAGTGGAATATTACTCAGCCATAAAAAGGGGGAGGCCTTGAAAATATTACATCGAGTGAAGGAAGCCAGACCCAAAATGTCACAGGTTATTAGGACCTGCTGGTAGGAAATCTCCAGAAAGGAAAGCCCTGGAGGCAGAAAATGGATTTGTGGTGACCAAGAGTTGGAGCTGCAAAAGGGGGCGGAGTTTCCTTTTGGGGGGTTGCTGAGACTGTTCCGGAACTAGATAGGGGTGGTGCTTGTGCAATTGTGAATGTCCTGAACCCCAGCAAATCGGCCACTGTAAAATGGCAAATCTTATACTATATGGGTTTTATCTCAAGTAAATGAAAATCAGGGCTGGGGATTCGGGGTCTGGGGTGCTCGGGGTCGCTCAGAGCCAGGTGGGAGCTGGAAGGTCCTGGGGTCCAACCCCCTCCCAGCCGCCTCGTGGGGGTGGCAGCACCCGCCACCCTCCCCCAGCCCAGGTGGCTCCCACCCAGAGGGGGAAGTGGGCCCCCGGCTCCCCGGGCCCCTGGATTTGCATCGACCCCTTTTACATAAAAATCTTTCCAGGCTGTGCCCAGCGGGCCCTGAAGCCGGGCGAGGGGTCAGTGTTTCTGCAATGCTGGGCCTGGCCACTGGTTCCTGTTTTGGGGGAACGTTAACACTGCCAGCTTCTTCGAAAGAGCCCGAGGCGGGGTGCCCGCTGGCGCCCAGCCGGTCTTGGGGGGCAGGGGGCAGGGATGGGCACGAGCCCCAACCCGGGGTCCTTTGGGGTCCCCGGAGTGACGCTGGAAGAGTGTCTGAGTTTCCTGGGGCCCCCATAGCCTAGCACCCCAAGCTTAAAACCACAGAACTGTGTTGATTCCCAGTTCTGGAGACCACAGGCCTGTAGCCAAGGCGATGGCCACTCTGGGGTCCATCAGAAGTTTCCGGGGCCAGCTCCTTCCTGGCCTCTCCCAGCAGGGCCCAGCACCCCAGTGTGGCCTCATCTAAACTAACCACATGTTGAATGGATACACAGGGTCTCCATTTGGGGCGATGAGAATGTTCTGGAACTAGTTAGAGGTGATGTGTGCATGGCCTTTGCCACTGAACTGTCCACTTTGAAATGTGATTTTTAATCTCCACGAAGAAACAGGGTCACAGCCACAGGATGGAGACTAGACCTGCGGCCTGTCCTTTGGGGGGACACCGTTGTCCCCGTAACACAGGGCATTTGTCTCCCAGGACCCCATAGAAGAGTCACCGCCCGCCCATCCCAGACCCATTTTGAGTCGGGCTCGGAGAACTGGCAGCTGGGCTGAAGCCAAGCCGGGCTTCGAGGCACTGCCTCGGTGCCGAGCCCAAATGGACAACACCCCACGGTGAGCTGAAATGGGGAGCGGGCCTGACCCCAATTCTTCAAGCCACAAATATTTGCCAAGCATCTGCTGGTGCCAGGCTCCGGACAGGCAGCCAGAAGGACGCCGGGGAGCGAGCGGGCATAGAAGGACACACGAGGGAGGCGATTTCAGAGAACTTGGGGCAAAGAGGAGGGATGGGGTGTCAGAGGGACTAGGGAGCCCCCGAGCGAGCAGGGGCTTTGGGGAGCTTTGGGGGTTGCTGCACAAGCAAAGGCTCAGAGTGAGGGGTGCGGGAGGGAGGTGGGGGTGCCCGGGGACGGGGTGGGGGCGACGGGCCCCGGCTGGCCTCCCCGAGTGTCCCCAGCCCTGCATGCGGTAAGCGTCCGGTGACAGGCCATCTTCCTGCCCCCCCGCTTCAGTTTCACGCCGCGGCCCCGAATTTGCATTATTGGGACATGTCTTCTTTTTATAACTCATACTTTCTCCCTTCCCCCCCAGATCTCGCTCGGTTTGGGCTGGGGGTGCCCCCTCCTCACTGCCAACCCCACAATGAGCACAGCGTTTCCTCCTCAGGACAGGCTTCTCAGAAAAGCCATCTCCAGTCCCCGGGTTGTGAAACGGCCCCCTCAGTTGCCCCAGCACCCCGGGCTGGGGTCACCGTTGAGGTGTTTGTGAAGATCCCCATCGGCCGAGCACCTCCCTGCACCCCGTTTTATAGACTAGGGTGTGAGGCTGGAGGTCCTGTCAGGACTCGAACCTGGGACACCAGCTTTGCTTGGGCACCATCCCCCAAGCTGTGGGAAACTCTTGGGTCCACCTACGTCCCACCTCCACTGCTTACACGTAGCCAAGCAGCCCTGCCTCGCCAAGCCTCAGTTTCCCCCTCTTGCACATGGGCTGAGCGCATGTCCCCACTCGGTTTCAAACACTCCTTCCCCGGCATCCACGTCACAGGGGAGTCCGCCGGATCCCCAAGAAGTGTCAGGCTACCTCGGGACCCCATGCTTTGCGCTCGCCGTGCCTCCATCTGTGCCCCCAGACCTTGCTGAGTTATTGCCACATGCCCACCAGGCTCAGAATCGTCTCAAACTGCTACCTGTCCACCTGCATCCTGTTGAACATTTAATTCAAGTAGAACGCACACTTGGCAAAGCCCCGGATCCTAACTGTGCAGCTCAGAAATGTGCCTCAAACCAAATACACCTGTGTAACCAGCACGCCGAGAAACAGAAAGTGTGAAAAGAAAAATTAAAATTAGAGAAGAAATTCAGAGAAGCACAGAAATGTCAGAGAATGTATCAAGGAAGTCACTTGAAGGTTAACTCACATTTAGAAGAAAAAAAAAAGAAAGAGAGCTTTGGGGTTTGGGGGCTGGATAGTCTCGGGTTTGGGGGCCGGATAGTCTCTGGTTTGGAGAAGAAAAATAAAAAAGGAGAGAGAAATAGAACATTCTCAGTGCCCCCCAGTGCCCCCACCGAAGCGCCCTCGTGGAACTTGGTGTTTTGAATTGTGATGGATGTTTACATGTGGGTCCCTCTTCTGGGACACAGTCACTTTGCAAGCTGCTGGGTTTGTGGGTTGCATTAATGGAGGTATATGCTCCAGAATGAAGGAGGTGATTTTTCTCTCCACTCTGAGCTGGCCAGAAGGGGTGGCAGCTGTTCCTGGCACTTTGAAATGGGGCAGCCGAATGGCAGACGGCTTCAATGTGTGTGTGTGTTTGCGTGCGTGTACCCAGGGGACGCCATTGATGGCTTTAGGGGGTTTAACCTAAACAGTTCCTGTCGTCTACTTCAGCAGCCAGACAGCAGAGCAGGGACAAACGTGGAACTCTCATCTGGTGTCACCAGCCAGAGCTTCTAAAGCTACAGACAAGACGGCCTCAAGAGACGTTTCCGTCCGGAGAGAGAGGCCGGCCCAGTGTCCCCTTGGCAACAAGCTGACTGTGGGCAGGTGCTTGTCTGGCCTCAGATGAGAGAAATCTGCAAGGGACATGCGGTCAGCCCGAGACCTTCCACGAAGGGAAACTGAGGCCCAGAGCCGGGCTGTGAGTTGCCCGAGCACCGGCCAGAATTGGCTTTCCAGGCACAGGCCGGGTCACCAGCTCTGTCCTGGGTGGAGTTCAGGCCGGGTTATATCTGGCAGTGCCGTTCCTTCTCGCCGGCTGCAGCTGCCCAGGGCGGGGGCCCCCTGGGGACGCTCCTCCACCCGCTTTGGCAAGAGGCCCGCAGGTGCCGAGGGGCTGCTTTACATGGCCACGCTCGGCCACCCCTGCCTGCTCGCCCAGCGGCTCCCTCACCTCTCACGAGGCCAAGGCCGAGGGGCTGAGCGCGGGAGCTGGCTCCGAGCCCCAGTGAGCTCTCGGGTATTTTTATTTTTATTTCACTTCTGCATTTCACTTTTACTGGTCCCCGGTGAAAGGCGCACACTAACGAGGAAGGCCGCGGTGCCTGTTGGGCCCTGGCTGGCTCCGTCCTGTTGTGAGCGGAGACGGGAGGTGGGGCTGGGGGACGGGAGGAACTGGGTTCGAATCCTTGGGCTCAGATCCCCGTGCTATGCTGCTTCTACTGGCTGTGCCACCTCAGGCGACACCCTTTCCCTCTCTGGGCCTCCGTTCCTGCAGCTGTGCAGTGGGAATTATCAGAGCCATATCCTCAGATTGTTGTGCTGACTGAGTACCTAGGCTTGGGGCTTGTCTGGGGCAGAGGGGGCTTTTTTTGGGGGCAGGGGGCAGGCAGGGAGCTCCCAGGGGAGAGCTGGACAGGCTGAATGTTCCCGCACTTGAGAAACTTGAATTTGTGTATAAGGATCTCACCTGCAGCTGGTTTTAAAATGCAGATTCCCGGGCCCTGCCCAGGGTGAGGAGGGGGTGGCAGGTGCTACAGGGGGCACAGAACTTTCAGAAAAGGCTCTGGGCCCCGTGGGTGTGCTTGGAGGTGGGTCTGTGTCTTCTGGGACAGGGTGTGGTGGGGAGCGGGGAAACTGAGGCTCAGAGACGGGAAGCCACTTGCCCAGGTCACCCAGCAGCAGGGGCCCTGCCTCGGGTTTGGACATGTGCCCTGAAGGACCCAGAGCCAGACACGCGGACAGTGCCCGGCTTCACCCCACTCCGAGTTGGGTCTCATCCCCAGGACCCAGAGGCTTTGGGGCCGGCAGGAGCCTCCGAGGGACAAGAAGCTGAGGTTTCCCCCGGGAGCAGCTTGGAGCCGAGTCGGGGTTTATATAGTGGCTCCCAAAATATCTGGGCAGGGATAGGCCGCAGCGGGCACAGCTGGACCAATGGCCGCAGCTTCCTGTACTGCCAAGATGTTTCCTGCCGATAGCCGGGCCGGAGGCCTTATCGGTGACCCCGGAGCCACCCGGAGAGCAGCAGCCCCCCTCACTCGCTCACTCAGGGTACAGGCTGTCCCGGCCGGGGCAGGGGCTGTGAGGAGCCCGGGAAGGGGCTGGGCGCAGGGGGTGAGGTAGGCTGCTCATCCAACATGTGCATTTTGGGATGGATGGAGCACTGTATTCGGAGTCCGGCAGCCCCAGAGCGGAGCTGTGTTTCTGTGTCCAGCAGCTGTGTGACCCATAGGGAGTTGGGCCCCTCTCGAAGTCACCCATCGGGTGAGGATAATGACATTCCCCGTTTCATCAAACACCCCCCTGCCCAGAGCCCCCCACTCTGGTTCTTAGGGAGACACGGCTGGACACAGACACCCCTAACCCTGCAGCATCAGGGCTCAGCTAGAGGGATGGTCAGGGGGCTGGAGGAACCCAGGGTTTCTGTCTAGATGGCTGCCTAGAGGGGCATCAGGGCTGGGGTTTAGCAGATATGTAGGAGTTCACCAGGCAAAGGGTGTGGAAGGTATGGCCAGGCTGAGGGAACAGAGCCTGCAAATGCTTGGAGTCAGAATTTCAGTATCCCCATTTCACAGAGAAGGAGGCTGAGATTCTGAGCAGAGTGGCACCCTGCTTCTCAAACCAGGCTCTTCCCCCCGCACCCGCTGACCAAGCCCCGAACTTCTGGGAAGTCACACCAGGAGCCTCGGTTGTAGCCCAGGCCCTGGAGAATGGGCGAAGGTTGCCTGTGGGGTTTGCACCTTTCTCACTCATTAGCTGGAGCCCGGTGGGGCCCTGATGGCCGGGGCTGGGGTCTGACCGGGGCTGCTGGGGTACGAGCCTGGCTCCTTGGCCCATCCCCCCTTCCCATGCTCAGGTTTGGGGGCTCCTGTGCCTCAGAACAGAGAGGGTTGGGGCTAGAGATGAAGGAACAGTTTCCCAACAGTTGTGAGCAAAGTGGAACTTGGCTTGATCGGCCAGCGCGGCTGCATCGGGTCCCGTGGCCGGAGGACCCAAAAATGGGCTTAAAGAAACCCCTGTGGGTTCGCAGCAGCTAAAACATGGGAGCAACCCAGGTGTCCGCCAGCAGACGAGGGAAACATATTCCATACAGTGGAATAGGACTCAGCCACGGAAAGGAGTAAAGCTCTGATCCACGCCGCGGTCTGGCCAAACCTTGATTTATGACGAGTGAAAAAAGCCAGACACTAAAGGACAAATGTCATCTCGTTCCATCCATATGAAATGTCCAGAATCAGCAAATCCGTGGAGCAGAGAGCAGATGGGGGGTTGCCAAGCTGGGGAAGGGGCGACTGACAGCGGGTGGGTCGAGGTTTCTTTTGGGGGTGGTGAGAATGTTCTGGAACTAGATAGAGCTGACGGTTGCACCACATCGTGTGTGTGCTAAGTGTGCTTCAAAATGGTCGATTTCACATTACGTGAGTTTCACCTCCAAAAGACGCACGGCAGTTTCCCAGGAGGGGGTTCTGGTTTTCTTTTTAAATTTTTTAACTTATTAAAATTCCCTGCTACCCGGCTTTCTTGCCTGCGGGGTAGGGGCCCGGCTCCCCTGTGACCTCACAGGGTGCATTGGGAAGGGCTGCGGCTCTCCTGGCCCGTCCTGCACAGGCCCCCCGAGTCCTCCCACCAAGTCCTCCCTGAGAGGGAGGGAGCCTGCCTCCCAGATGGGTAAACTGAGTCTCAGGAGCCCTTGTCCCCCCGGCTGGCGAGGGGCCGAGTGAGGGTTGTGTTCAGGTCCGGCTGGCTCCACAGCTGCAGGTCAGCCCCTCCCAGGCCTCCCCCAGTGAATGTGGAGCCCTTCGCTGGGGGCTGCGGTGGGGAGAGGGGGTCCCTCCCTCCCTGGGCTGCCACGTGCCTGCTCACGTGGCCGGGCCCCTGCCTTCTGGGAAGCGGTGCCAGGTGCAACCTGTTTCTCTTGGATGGGAGCAGAGCCAAGAGTTGCTTCCAGCGTCCCAGGGCGGGAGGGGCGGGGGTTCCGCCTGGGACATGGAAAGTTCTGGGCTTCAGAGTGGCCCTGGGCACGTCATGTCTGCTGTCTGACCTCAGTTTTCTCCCATGAAATGGACTTCAGAACAGTGACTATGTCTCTGCAGATTTGAGGGACTTGGCCCAGAGGTGGGTGTAAGGAGTTTGGGTTCTAGACGAGAGGCCTGAGCCACGTGCTGGGTGTAAAAACGAACAGCCTGCGAATCCTCCCCCTTCCCAAGCTGCTCGGGGGCTCAGATGTGGCTGCAGGAAGTTGCTGCATGTGCCCCTCTGTCTGTAGGGCTCACCCATGCCCCCTGGTGAACTCCAGCTCATCCCTCAAAACCCTGCTCTAAAGCCCCCTCCTCCGGGCAGCCTGCCCTAACCTCCCAGGGAGATCCTAGCTCTGCCGTTGGGGCCCCTGGAACCCCCTCTGGCTCAGGCCTGGTCCCTCAGAGTTGAGGTGTCTGTGTCAGGCTCAGGCAGGGTGTGAGGCTGAGCTGGGTGGGGAAGCACCCATCTAGAGTTGGGGGAGTGAGGGCGGCAGAGTGAGGAGGGAATGGGAGGCTCCGAGGACTGAGAGCACTTTGCCCACAGGTATCACAGAGACGCCCCCAGTGTGGGGGACAGAGAGGGACACACATCGTGCAGTCAGGAATGGGGTGAAGCTGGGAGCTGGGGGGGAGCTGAGAGCT
>PVKY010002429.1:0-25673 GCA_004027775.1 Bradypus variegatus | reverse complement strand
ATTCAGCCTCACCTTTTCCCCTCCCAGCCCTTTATTATTGGACCCAGAGAGTCCCCAGCTTCTCTGCTGCTAGAGGATGTCCTGGTCAGTCTCCAGAGCTTGGTTCTGGGTCTTCAGGCGCTAGATCTGAGACACAAGGAAGAGACAGTAAACTCTCCTCTCCCCTCTCCAACACCATCACCTTGGGGGTAGGAGAGGGCATGGGCTGCCACTAGTGGCTGGTAACCCTGAGCACGTTCCATAGTCTCTCTGGCCCTGCATTTCCTTATTTATAAAAGATGCACGTACTAATAGGGTTGTTTATGAGGATTTCAAAAGGAACTATTCCTAAAGAATCTAGCCCATGGTTTGGCACACAGGAAGCTCTCCATAAACAGTAGCTAATGTCATTCAAAGTTTACCTCTGTACTTATTTCCCATTCCCATCTCGTTGATAGACTCAGCACCTCCCCGCTCCCTACTCCTTCCTCCTGTCCTTTGACACCTGGAGCTTGGCCTAGGCACCTTGCTCTGCTCCAGCTGGTGTACTGAGTGTGGGTCCTGACTCCAGGAGGCCTCCTTATACCCAGTCAAGACCATGCTCTGGCCTCTTCCAGCTGCCCTCTCCCTTCCAAGCAAAGAATCTGCAAGGTCGCAGGGACATGCTCCTCTGGAGCCCACACTCCCCCTTCTGGACCAGTTCAGGCAACAAGATCTGTAATCTCCTCTCCAGGAGCCCCAGGCCACATCTGGGCCAGTGCCAGACGACTCCCCAGCACGTCCTCCAAGGAGCAGACCGCCTTACTGGTGCGCACACCTCAGGGCTGTCTGCAGGCGTGGTTGAAGCTCAGATGTGTGAGCTGGAATGTGCAAGAGGCCCTTGTGGTAAGGACAGAGCCAGGGGTGGGAAGAGGAATGGGGCCGGCCGGAAGCTGGGAGCTCTCTCCAGCTGCCACATTACAGCATGGAACTCTGAAGAGTCCGAGCATGCCATGGTCATTATGAGGGTTTAATTGCCCAATTGGGCAGGTCCGACATATTTTACATAACCGTTTGTAAGCTTGATTTATAACTTTTAAATATTTGGACACTCAGTATGTGGGCCTCTGTTTGTGCTCTTGTCCCCAGCCCCATGAGAGAAGGAACAGGGCCTTCTGCCGCTCCCCGCACACCTTACTTCCTGCACTGCCTAGGGCAGGGATTGGTCAGGAGGCCTCTCTTCTGGGTGCTAAGAATTCAAACTGGCTGTTGTGAACCCTGCTCTGTTCCCAATCCTCAACCCACCTCAAGAAGAATACAGTCAACAGGTTCTGTTCCATCTGGAACTTCTTGAGAGCCCCAGGCTCTGCAGGTAGCCTCTGGTTCCCTCCACACACGGAACTAAGGAATCCACTTCCAAAATGGCTCCAGGCTAAAGGCCTAGGAGCAGGCAGAGATGCTCTTGTTCCTACTAAAGGGTCTAGATTTTGGGTCCCTGACAGGCTGTACCACCTTCCCCTCAGCTTGTGCCGAGGACACAGAGCAGAAGCTGCTGGAGTATCCCCCAGTCAGCAGATGCAAAGCTGAGGCACCCATCTCCCCCAGCCTTTACTCAAAAGCTTATAGAAGCTAATTATTTTATCAGCCATCCTCATTGTTCTCTCAGTCATTTTCATAGTCTTGTCCCCATATTCCACACCGTTTTCTGAGGCTGTCCTTAAGCATCTCAGACCCAAGCCTCTTTATATAAGGTGATAGTTTCATATCTGTTTTCATCAATGATTATCCTATACCCAGACGTAAATAAATAAAGTGCTATTTGGAATAACCACATACATGTGTGAGTTTGGGTATAAATGCATAAAGTACATACATCTTTAGCTATATAGGGTTGCACAGATCAGATTCTTCCACCTGCTAGCTGTGCAACTTTGGGCAAGTTATTTAACTTCTCTAAGCCTCAGGTCCTTCATCTGCAAACAGAAGCCCTGGCCTGGTAGATCTCTGGACAACTTCTAAGATCAGTCCTATCTCTAAAACTGTGATTTATCTGCTTTACTCTTCCTTCCTTATTCTGAAGTCACACCAGACTTTTCTTCTTCCCAACATGCCCTTTGTGGTTCTGCCATTTGTTTTTGTCTTCAGAGTTCCTGACACCCAGAATTCCTTTATCCCATGTCTTCACCCATTGAAAGCTATTTCTTTAAAGCCCAGCTCCAACGCCACTTCAACCGGGAAGCCACCACCCCAGCGACCATGTTGGGAGACCCACCTTGGACACTGAAAGGGAACTGGAGTTTCACCCAATCCAACTCTCTCATTTAATAGATAAGGACACTAAGAGCAAAGAGTTGGTGGCCTAGGATAAAGGCAGGTCTGGAACCCAAATGTCCCTTACCTTCTCCACCTCAGGGCCACCATTATAGTTTACACATGTTATTTCTGCTGTGGGCATCTGTGCCTCCCCTAGATCACAAGACCTCTGAGGGTCAGAATCACCTTGTGCTCCTTCTGTATTCCTCCTGCCGGCATCAGCTCTCCAGCACAATCCCTGTGCCAGGTGGGACCTCGATAAATGTCGGTTAAGTTTAACTGAAGAGAAATCCCATTTGGATCCCTGCTCAAAAAGCATGTGTCCCACTTGAAGGCCTCCCTCTGTCCTTAATTCTGACTAGTGGTGTGCAGGCACAAGCTCGGTGGGCTTGCAAGAGCTGATTGCCAAATTTTCAAGAAATTGTGTGAGCTAGTTATTATAGTCATTATTCAAATTAAATCATATAAACTTACAGTTAAATAAATTACATGAAAAGCAAAGGTAAGAATTGCTTTAAAACTATCAGTTCCTAGTTATTTTACTACATCTTACAAAGGTTGTTTACATCCATCATATCTGGTGTGCTATGTGGCATTTCTCCTTCCGACTCCATGATCAGGGACGTCGTCAAGTCGGTAGCTTGAAATTGCCATTGTGAGAGTATTTACACTAAGGGAATCAGCAGACACTACAAATCAGGGCTTACTTTACTGTTCTGTTGATCTAGCACTCCACTCTCTAACATGGCTGCTACTGCCTACATGAGGCTCTTGAGCCCTTGAAATATGTGTAGTCCTAATTTAGGTGTATTGTAAATGTAAAATACACACTGAATTTTGAGTACTTAGTGTGAAAGAAAGATGTAAAATATATCATTAGTAATTTTTATATTGATTACGTGTTGACATGATAGTATTTGTATATATTGGTTTTTTTTATTGTGGAATATAACATACAACTTTCCAAGTGCAATTTAACAAGTAGTTAGAGAGCATATATGGTTTGCATTACATTTCTATTGGACAGCCCTGGTCTAGATTTAAGAAAATGATGGAGAAAATGTTAATGATGCAAATTAAACTTAAAAACTTGCTGCCTCTTTAGCTATTACATTGGTACAGTCCAAAAATTTGAGAAAATAATCTTCCAGTTTTCAAAAATTATTATCTGATTCAATACTTACTCTCATCATTGAGGAATGAGTGAAGTTCCAAAATTCACCTTCATTGTTTCACTTTCATCTTAATTGTTAAGATGAAAATGTGAACCAACATTCATATCAAAACTATAACAGTTTGTCAGTTGCAACCATAAGTTAGTCATAGATACAAGGGTTTGGCAAAAATCAATTAAAAATGTTTTGTGAGATTCAGCTGTATAGAGTTCACAATAGAGAGTATTGCATATTTTATTATTATTTCTAAATTGTGTGCTGGATACCCTTTATATCAGAAAAAAAGTATAATAAACTTAAGTACCTATAAAAATATATGTATGTGTGTGTATTAAATGTTATGAGATTTATCATAGGAATTGTCTCACATGACTGTGGGGATGGGCAAGTCCAAATTCCATAGGGCAGGCTGCCAACTGGGAACTCCATTTAAGATTTTTGACGAATTCCCCAGAAGAAGCTGGTTGGGTGAAGTAGAGAGGGAACATTGTCCTTCTGTCTGCTGAGATCATCGGTTTTCCTTTTAAGGCCTTCAACTGATTGGATGAGACTTCTCTCATCGTTGAAGGCAATCTTCTTAGTTGATTGTTGATATAATCAGCCATAGATGCAATCAACTGACTAATGATTTAAACCCATAAAATATCTTCACAGTAACAATCAGGCCAGTGCTTGCTTGACCAAACAACTGGACACCATAATCTAGCCAAGTTGACACATGAACTTAACCGTCACAACATACATGCTTTTTTCTTTTCCCCAGACAGCTGATGGTTAAACATTTATCAGCACACTAGTCTCCCATACCCTTGCTACTCCTCAGCCCACTCCTGAGACCCTGCTTTTTGTGGCTTTGACAGACTGTCCCTCCCCATCCCTCACTTTCCAAATCTGCAGGGCCTCAGAGATGCAGACAAGAGACCCCTCTGCCTCCCCATCTCCCTTCTTCCTTTTGTGCCTTCTAGGATGCCTTTGTTCAGTCTATTCTCCTCTCAGCTGCCCTGGCTCCCATCCCGGTTTCTAGACACCCTCCTCAGATAGCCACTCATGATGCCATGACGATTTCATTCCTCTGTCTGGTCCCTTGGCCCAGCCCTGCCTTCCTGCACCAGCCCTGAGAACCTCGCTGCTGAAGTCAGCTCTGACAGTGACTGCTGATTGGGACTGGCAGGTGGTGACTGGGCCTCGGACCTGCCTGCCAGCCATTCCCAGCCCCATCAGAGACAGGGCTGAAGCAGGTCAGAGGGGTAGCCGGGCAGAGAGAGGTCTGTGCTGGTGAGTGAGGTTCAGAACACTGGACGCAGGGCTCCAAAGTTTTCTTGTACTCCCCACCATCCAAACCACTGAATTCAGCTTGTAACTGTTCTGTCCTGAACACTACATGAGAAAACACAACACCGCCAGGCTCTGCCCACCGGAGATCCCCAGAAGGAGATGGACACATCGACTGAGACTAGTAAGAAATAGGCGGTAAAACCAGGAACTCTTTAAACTAAGCCACAAACTCCCAGCAACATATATATGTCAGGAGCAAGGCCCAGTTCTAGGAGGAGATTCCAGGGTAAATACAGAGGTGAAAGCTCCATTATGACAAGTAGAGACCAAGAAGGAAGTCACTGGCTCTGAAAATCTGGATTAGTTTCCTGGCAGAGGTGGAGTTTCAGAAACAAAGCCTAAAATCCATTCAGCTGAGGAGCAGGGGGAAGACAGAAGACAAGCACTCTTGCTGATGAGAAATTGATTTAGGACTAGATTTCCCAACGAACACCTAAAAATTACCCAAGGTTTTTTGAGTAGCTATCATTATCTCCAACAATAATGGTAATAATGAGAGAATGATAAAGATAATAATCGCTGACATTTATTGAGCTCTTACCATGGGCCTGGCACTATTTTAAGCATTTTACATAGAGGTAGTTATTATTACTGCGATTATGATTATTATTGCCCCATTTCTGTGAAAGAGGAAACAGACACAGGTTAAAGCCCTTGCCAGTCAGCGCAGCTCTGCCAGGCATCTGGGACGGAGCCCACACCCTCCACCAGCACGCAGCACTGTCCGGGCAGGATCCTCGTCACCATCACCATCACTCCTTGCATTCTGTTCCTCTTGTCATCGTCTACCTGCTTCCTCCTTCATTATCCCTTTCTGTGATTTTCTAACCATTGTGCAGTTTCAGGGTGGTTTAATACCATGGTTTAGATGAGAGCATTGCAGTACAAAGGGGTTGCACAATAAGTGCCGTGACAGGGCCCACATTTGATGTGATGTTTACTCATCTGCAGCTAATGGAGCAAAATGAGTACAGTGCAGTAAGTTTTTCATGCAGTTAACTTGATTTTTAATCTACAGGACTGCACTTGTTCTGAAAGAGTGTCCTTCCTACTGTTAAGTTGTCCTCTTCTTTCATGGAATGACCAAGGTAGTAGATGGTAAGTTTTTGTTTTTTTTAAGGCCCATCTTGGCCAAATATAAGGTTGGCAGTCATGGGTCAGCTGACATCTCTCTGACATCCTAATCGACAGTGGATTCTCTGGCCCCATTGCCTGGGCTGCCTGGGGCTTGCTCAGTGTTCTTTCTGCACACCTTTTCCAGGCTGGGGCACTTACCCAGGGCTCCTGGGCAACTCAGTAAACAAGAAGGACACTCAAAAGCTAGTGCCTGTGCTGCCTCCCAGCAAGTGGGGAAGACATCCTCCATTACCCAAACCAAGGAGCAGGGATCCCAGAGAAAACCCTGGGCCGGGCTGGACTTGCCTGCTGAGGCTGTGCCGAGGGAGCTACCCAGTCCTTCTGACTTCAGAGGGAGTAGTGTCCCTACCAGTCCTTTTTTTGGAAATCTGCTTCAACCTGCTTCATTTTCTTGGCTGGGAGAGAGAATTGAAGACGAATCTTCCCGCCACCCACTCCTTGTCCCATCCATCCCTAGGGCAGACAGATGTCGTGACTCATCAAGCTTTTATTGTTTAGAGAACTTTCCATGGCAACCCAGAGGCCCCTCTTGCCTGATCTGGCTAGATTCCAAGGCCATCAAAGATTTATTCAAACCAGAAAAAATCCGGACAAGTGAAGAGAGGGTGTTCCTAGAGAATTAATGTTTTCTATGTCTTATAAATGGAAATAATCTTTGGGTCATCCGTCTGTGCTTTGAATTACCAGTTTCTGGCCTGTCACTTTTGGATTATCTGTGACTTTCCCTCCCCTTTTTACTAGCAACTGCAATGGGCAATGATTCTATTCCAGTCTAGAATGGGGGGAACAAAGAAATAGCTAAGGCAGAGAAAGGAAGGACTTCTGGCTTGAAAAAAAAATTCATCTCTCCTTGAACTGATGTGCTGAGGCCACGGGTGAACAGGGGATTGTTAGAGAGTTGTCCACTGGGGTCAGGCTATGACATGATCTATGATTCTATACCCCTGGGAAGACCAAGGGGTGCATGAACTGAATAAGATATGGTCTTCACTGTTGAGTATTGTCATGCATAAGGGATAAGGATAAAGTTTCAGTGTAGCTGGAGGGATTCAGGTCAGACACAAAACAGAACTTTCCTAAGCAAGGTTGTGAGACTTGAGGACGCTGGAGTCTCCTCAGAAGGTGCTCAAGAAAAGAGGAGACAGCTGTGTCAGGGGTAGCTGCAGAGGGGGCAGTCATCGTCAGCTGGCTGGAGTGGCCACCACACCGACATCTGAAGGAAGGACAGTGTCCAGAAGAGCCTGCTCCTTGCCTGAGGCTTTTTCCTTCAGGCTTCCCCAAATTCTTCTTGCTGGTCTTGTATTTAATTTTGATGCTTCTGTTCCCAGAGCCCAGGTAGCTACTCAGGGTGATCTGCTCCCCAACCTGCTTCACCCCAGTCAGCCCACCCACTCCCCACAAGCCCACCTCCTCCCAGCACCCCACTCATGATTTTGCTCCAGGGCAGCACCACTCCGCTGCCTTGGCTGCCCTTGTCCCCTCTGCCAGAGGAGAGCAGGGATTCAAGGGAAGCAAAAGGGGGGCTGAGACCTAGGCCCTGCCCCCCCCCTCATTGAGGGGCTCAGTCTCCATGACTTACAGGCCACTGCAGCCAGCCTGTGGTAGGGAAACCAGCAGAAAAGAGGACTCTGCCCTGGGACCCAGAGACATCAAGCCTCAGCTGATGGAATATGACAGAAGTTCCAATGGAAAATGGGGAGCAAGCCTGCAGGACCTCAGTGTAGAATGGAATGTACAGTAACTGGTTGGACGGAAACTGACTCTTCCCATACCAGGTGGTGATGTGGAAAGGGTGTGGGCTTTGGGGAGACAGACCTCACTGGTTCCTGGCTCTGCCATCTCCTGGCTCGGTGGCCCTGCATCTCATGTGTCTCTTCCTTAGGAATGACACCCACCTCAGAGGGCTGACACAGGTGCCCAGCCTAGGGAGAGTCTGGCCCACGGTAGATGCTCCATGAGCATCGCTTTCCATTCCTGTTCCTCAGTCCCCACCTGGTACTCTGGGCCCGAAGTGTAAGAAAGGGCCAGGGGATGAGGTGTCAAAGATGGAGAAGAGGAACTGAACAGTGGTCATGGTGGGGAGGCCCTCAGCCACCTTGGCAGGCTCCCCCTCCAGGTGCCACATGGGCCCCTTCTGCTCTCCTCGTCCTCCAGCCATGTCCTGGAGGTGCCGGTCTCTAGTCTAAGGCAGCTTGACTGCAGGTAGTCCCCGAGCTGGGCTGCCAGGCCTAGCCCAGCCTGCTATGGGCCACCCTCCAACTGAGCATCCCAAAGGTCAGTCTGCCGCAGCATCCACCATGGCAGCCTGGAGACCAGAGGCCTGTGGGGAGGGGGTGTTATCCCCCCAGCTTGACCGAGTGCACACTGTGTGCCAGGCACCTGCAAAGAGAACTTGCTCTGTGTCATGGGACTCCATTCTCTGCATTTGAGGAAAAGACTTTTCTGAAATGAACAAGCTATGACTCCTCCCCTCCCCTCCTGTCCCCTCTCCTCTAGTCCTGGCCAACCACAGCCTCCTCTAACCCTTGGATGCCCTCCTGGCTCTGCCCTTCACCCTCAGCCCCATTCCAAGCACTCTCTTGCACAAGCCATCACCACCCGAGAGAGTGGTCCAGCTACTTCTAGAGCTGTCTTGGACCAGTCTCTGTCTTCAGCCCACGACATGCCCCAGCATCTCCAACACACCTGGTGGCTGACCTACTGACATTTCAGTTCCTCTCTGTGGTGTCAGAAGTTGGGTGGGAGGTGTCAGGTTGATGCCTAGACAGCCCCCGTCCTGCTGTAGGAACCCATTTAAAGTATCCTGGACCTGGCCCTTTTGTCAGGGCAGGACACAGCTCTGGGCTCCATAGCACTCTGGGCTCCCACTCTGGCTTCAGCTTCTCCAAGCATATCTCATTCTTTGTTCATCTGCACAGTTTTTCCTCTACCTGTGTCCTCCCTCAGTGGCTCCTCCTCAAAGGGCACCCAAGGCCCTGGCCCCACCAGGGAGAGACTGAGACTGGCTCAGCTATAACTCCAGCTCCCAGGGCCACAGCAAAGGCCAACCCCAATTCCTCCCCAGGGACCTGGGCCCCCCGGGAAGGTGGTCTTCTGTGCAGTCCCTCCATTTGACCTCTAGCTCCACCTTCCTGCTGCAGACTCCTCCATACCCTCAATGGGAGAAAGGACCATGAGCCTCTTCCCTACTACAGTGTGAACCTGGCAGTGCCGAGTCCTCTTCCTTACTTACCCTCTGATTGATGTCCTGGAACCTGCCAGGTGAGAGGAGCAGGCAGGCAGGTGGCAGCACCGCCAAGGACAAACTCCTGTCAGACTCAGGAGCCAGAGCTCTCTTCTCGACCCCCAGGAGGCAGGTGATAGGCAGGGCCACTTCGGGGTCTTCTCCAGCCCAGGCTGGTTGTTGACAGATAGGGGCTCTGATCCTCTATTTCTTTATCTGTGAAATGGTCATAGCAACAAGCCTTCATTCCTGGCACTGCTCTCAGAGAAGGGGCATGAAAGTGCTTTGTAAACTGCAAAGCAGCAGGTACAGGACAGTCAGAGAGGGCCAGTGAGTGCCACTGCTCCATCCACCCGTGACCATGGCAGACATTGCTAATCGATCAGGCTGGCCTGTCCCTCAGGATCTGGATGTGACTGCAGAATCCTCCACTGGCTGCTCTTTACAAGATTCCAGTGACTGCTTGGGCCCCACCTCAATAACCTGAATTGTTTGGGGACAGGGGGTCGGACATCATTGTTTTTTAAAGGTCCCAGGTTATTTTTCAGCCTGTGTGAAAAATGACTGGTCTCGACAACCACCACCAAATGGCTAAGTGGACCCACAAGATGTGACGTAGTGGCCACGCAGCTTGCCAGCCATTGTCGTCTTTATTCCCTCTCCCCAGAACAAAAGCATCCTCCAAGTCCCGCTTGGACGTCAATTCCACACCCAGCTGAGCTTCTCCCTCTGGGGCCTGCCAAGCTTGCAACTCAGGTCCCTACCGTGGGCCTCAGAACTATTCCCCACTTGTCCTTCCCTGGGCCTCCAGCATTTTGTCCCTTGTGCTAGAAAATGGACTCAGGACCCAGGAGACCCCTGTGAGCCCTGGGTCATAAAGGGATATTGGGGAGTTCTCCACACCCTCCCCAAATATGGGTCATAAGCCGACAACATTCAGAGATGCCTCTACCACCAAACTTGAAAATCTAGCATTTCTTCTAATTCTTGGAAAGTTCTTTCTGGTATCCCAACTCAGTCCTTACTGCTGCAAAGGGAGCAGGGTAGCTGCAGAGCACAGGCAGCATGCATGTAGGCATCTTCCTTCACTGAAGAAAAGGTAATGTCCCTTCTGAGTACTAGAAACACACACACACACACACACACACACACACACACACACACACACGCCTCCATTTATTAATGAAGGAGGCAAACTTCTTGTTGGGTCTTGATCTGCTCACACTCTACCTGTACCTGCTGAAGGGCGAGGCTGACATCCAGGTTGAAGGCAGCCTCCTGGGTGGTAGGGGTTTCAAGCTGTGTGGCATTGCCCTAAGCACTAGCTACCCCTCTGAACATTCTAGCCACCTTCATCCCTTCCTCCAAACCCTCAGCTTGAGCTGCCATCCCACCACCTCTTTTTGTCCCAAATCCTCCTCCCTTGACCCCACAGTCCAGCCCTAATGCCAGGACCCACGGCTCCTCTACCAAATGAAAACCCTTTATACCCCCTCCCCCAGATGCCATTAGCATGGTTACCTGCTAATAGATTGATACTGCTAATTGTGGAGACTTCGGACCCAATCCACCCACAAATGCCTGGCCCTTCCTGCACCCCAACATCCCCTCCAGCTGCAGAAACAGAGCTCTAGCCACAGCTGTGAGAGTCAGTGCTCTTTGGGAGCCACTCAGGTCCCCAAGGACTTCCTGGCTGAGGTTTGCTGATGGCTGGGGAATCTGTCTGCCCACCCTGACATCCTTCCCCACCACAAAGGAGGGCTGGCCTTCACCAAGTGGGTCCCTGGGTTGACAGTATGGTGTCTGGGGAGAGACAACTGCCCAAGAACTGAAGTTCACCGCCTGGCCCGTCCCCAGCTCACCACACTCCCAGCCTCAGGTTCCAAGGTGTCACCCAACTTAACCTTCCAGCAGAGAGGCCCAGAGGGTGGGTTCCCACAGCTTCACCCTTCCTGTGGGAGATCCCAGGCAGCCAGTCTGAGCAGTGAGGAAAGAGTCAAACAAATATGCTACCCTTCCATCAAGCCCCCAGTTTCCCACTAAGAAAGAACCAGTTCCCAGAAAGAGGCCACGGTCCCTGTCTGGAACATGGCAGCTTCTGTCACTGGACACAGTTCATACTTGGGTTGAAAGCCACCTACCAAGCTGCATACACACTCTTTTCCTGCTTCTCCTTTCTTCTCTCTCACTGTCTCTTTCCCCTTCTCCCAAACTCTGCTCCCTGGTTTTCTCCTCCTGGAAGACTCGCCACACAGAATAGCACCTTTGTGCAGCTCTGACGATCTCCTATGCATTCTTAGAGTTTGCTCTTTTCCTGCTCCATCAAGAAATTTAACCTGGAAAAATGGGCTGCACAGGCGATGAATAGTGATGTGTTTGTGTGTGTCTGTGTTTGTGCTTTGTGTATGTTCCCGTATAAATCCACACACCCCCTCTGCATGTGTGTGGGGTGTGCATTTGAGCTGCGGTACACGTACACACTTCAAACACTCAAAGATCAATTGTGCTGTTTGTTGTGCTGTTTAATGAGGATGCAACGGGGTAGGGGTGGGGGGACTTTAAGAACAGGGTACAAGAGAAAGGTGCCCCCCCTCCATTTCTCCATGGTTTCTGGATGCAGGAGAGTGAAGAAAAAGACCCTAAACTGTACTGAGTCCCACTCAGAATGAACCAGGCGATGAGCCATGGTGGGGTGGGGACTGGGTCACTCGTGGCTGTTTGTCCTTCAGTCCTCCTTTACTTCAACACAGAGCCTGCTCCCAGCAGAGGCAGGAGCTGGGACTAAGACCCCAGCTGTGTGAGAGGGCGTCAGTCTGAGAGCTGGAGAACCAGACAGAGTAGTTAGAGACTGAGCCAGAGGCTGGAGAGGGGAGTAAAGGTGGGGATCCAGGGAGCTGAGCTGATGACAGGGCTGGAGGACCACAGCCAAAATGGTGAATACTGGGAGTCTGCAGGAAAAATTCGGCCAAGCTTAGTGGTCCAGACCTGTCTGGGCTCAGGAAGACGTAGGCCAGGAGGAGTGGATGACAAGGGCATTGCCGGAGGCACCAGAGGGGGCTGGCAGGGTGGAGGCGTAGCGAGCACAGTGGGTTGAGGAGATGGCAGCGGTGGGGCCAGGGCCGGGGTCACAGGGTGGCGGTAGGGCACGGGTGGCCCTCTCTACCGGCTGGCTTTCTTGGAGGGGGTGCTCGGGCTGGAGCCCTTCCCCAGCGCATCTTTGTAATCGCCGGCACTGCCCCGGCTCCTGCCCTCCCCTCCGCGGACGCTGCACACTCCAGAGATGCAGCTGCTGCTGTTGGCCACGTAGCCGCCGCTGACCGAGCTGGGCCGGAAGCCGCTGCCGCCACTGGTGCTGCTGATGATGGCTGCGGGGCGAGAACCGGGGGAACCCCACTCAGGCACAGCTGGGGGCCAGACCAGAGGAAGTCCCCTTTCCCCAGGATGAATGAGGCTCTACTAAGAGCCTGAGTGGGTCACAGCCTCCCCCGTAGAGAAATTATCCCAAAGACTGCTCCACCCCTTCCATTAATCTCTCTGCTAAACTTTCCAGCCTCCAACCTCTCTCCCCATTAGCAGTCCCACAGAGGACATTTTTTGGAAGCTCTGCTTTAACTCTCTCCGTCCTGCTGAGAAACCCAGAGATCCAAAGCAATCAGCTTGACCTCTAAGCCATTCCTGTACCCCCATCACTGATTTCCCTCAGCCCCCTCTGATTCCCTGGCCCAGATCCAATTTCATCTTGCAAACTTGGTTTCCCAGATCTCAAACAGATCCATAAATCGTTGTCTCACGATACGTTGCTTGTTTCCCATCCCCTATGGCAATAGCCTTCCCTATTCCCTCCCTCCCCCACATCCCCCCACCCATCCATCCCACCCCACCCCCCAGGAAAGAAGGAAATAAGAGTTTAAAAAAAAAAAGAGGAAATAAGGAGTGATAAAGAGGAAAGAATCCTGGACTGGGAGTCCGGAGACCTGATTTCTGGCCACGCCTCCACCATGTGGCTGCTGTGTGATCTTAGGCAAGGCTTTTCCCTCTCTGGTTCTTAGATTACTCATCTACACGCACAGATCCCAGATTACACAATTTAATGGCAAAGCACACAAGTACTTACAGATGCTGACTGGGGAGGAATATTCTCCTGACATCCTGTTAAGGAGAGAAATAAAATAAGAGAGAGCAGTTGTCCAGCCCACAGGCTCTTATGCCTGGAGGCTGCAGGAAAGTCCTCAGAGCTCATGAAGCCCACCAGCCTGGGGTGGGTTTAGGAACTCCAGGATTCCTCTGACACAAGCAGAACCTGAAAAGCTCTGGGGGCAACCCCTGAATCTTTGGGGTAACCAGGCAACAATGCAATCAAACAATAGTTTGCCTGACGAGCCTTGGGCACACTCCCCAAGGGCTAGACCCACCCCCACCCCCAGGACACTGGGGAAGTGGAGTGGCTGCCCCAGGATGTCTTTGACAAGCTCACACTGAGTGTGAACGGGTAAGGAAGATAGAACAAGGAGATCTAATGTGGTTTTTTTAGGGGGTGAGGGTGTTCCCAGGTGCACCCAGGGAAGCTGTAAAGATTTAATGAGCCAATCCCTGCAAAGTAGTTATATACAGTGCCCGGTATGAAGTCAGCACTCCAGCCTTGATGGGTGTTATTAATTACCATCATTATTCTTTCCTAGATTAGGAGATGTTAGGCTTTCTCCTTTGGTTCCTCCGCAACCCTTGGTGCCTTTCTGCCAGAGCACATGCCCTCACCTGCACTCCTCGCCCTCCAGCAGCTTGCGGTACATGGCGATCTCCACGTCCAGGGCCAGCTTCAAGTTCATCAGCTCCTGGTGTTCACGCAGCATCCCAGCCAGCTCCTCCTTGGCCTGGTACAGGGCGCCCTCCAGCTCGACCAGCTTGGCCCGGGCATCCTTGAGGGCATTGTCGCCCCGCTGCTCGGCATCGGCGATGGACGTCTCCAGGTTGGAAGCCTAAGTGTGGAATTGGAGAAGTCAGGAAGCTGGAAGGGGTCATTGGAGACATCCTCATGCAAACCTCTCTGGTTCTTTAAGACCCCAGGGCTGAGATGCCCACCTCCACCCTCCACACCGTCATGCTTCTCTTCTAGGGTTGGGACCCTTCTGGGGCCAGAAAGGCCTTCTTTAGCTCTATATCCCCTCCCTGTGTTTATATGGTTGTGGCAATGTGCTCTCCCAGGAGAATGGCCAACTCAGAGCTTCAGTTCAGTGCAAAGATGTTTACTTGGCAACACTGTGCTGAGGATATGAAATGAATAAGAGTAAGACTGTTCGAGATGTTTAAAGACTTGGGGGAGAGATGTGTCACATGGTAGAGCAACAACAGCAGCTATTCAGGGGTGCAGAAACACAAATGAGGAGCATGGGGAGGGCGATTCCTGCAGAGCAGTTATTATTTACTGAGCACCCACTGTAGGCCCAGGACCATGCTCAGTGCCTCACATTCCTTAGCTCCTGTAGTCTTTACAGCACCCTTTGACCTGAGGTCCAGAAGCTTGTACAAGACCACACACTACTAAGTGTTAAAGCCCGTGGGATAGTGGAAAGAGCACTGGACTAGAAGTCAGGAGCTCTTGGTTCAACTCACAGCTGTGCTACTTACCAGCATGTAACCCACTTAGCCTCTCTGAGCCTCAGTTTCCTCATCTGAAACTCCTACTTGTCAGGTCATTGTGTGAAGTAAATGTAACAAAATGATGGGAGTCACTGCTATTGTTGTTATATATATTATATTGTTATTATATATAATTGTGGGTTATTATATATCATTGTATATATGTTATTATATAGATGTACTATTATATATTACATCTTGCCTCCCCTCCTACTAAAGCTGAGTCTGAATTCTGTATTCCTGGGAGGGAGAAGCCCAGAGTAAATTCTTAATGTTTGTTGAAGGCACTTTAAGGGATACTCCCTGAACAACCTGTTTCTCCTCCTCAGTCATTAAAGCAACAAATATTTATTAAGCTGCTACTGTGTGCCAGCTACTATGCTAGATGGTAGGAAAATCATGGTGAACAGACCAGACAGCTCCTGCCTCCAAAGACCTTTCAGTCTAGTGTGTGTCTGGGGTCTGGGTGGTGGGGAGGGGGAGGCAGATGTTGTGTCAGACAATTACAGATGGTGTGACAAGTACAGGGAAAGCACAGGTGCCAGGAGAGCACATCACTGGGGGCAGGGCAGGGAGAAGTGGTCCTAACCCAGCCTGGTGATTGGTGAAGGATTACTGGGGAGGGGGCTTCAAAGCTGAGATCTGTGGGGTGAGTAGGAAACAAAGTACCTCTGGGGATGTCCTGCCCCATCTGTTAGAGGCAGTGACCTCCTGGCCTTCTCCTGTCTCATGGGCAGAGACTAGGAAGCTGACCACTTGGCCAACTCATCCGCCACAAGCAACCAGTCCCCTTACCTGCTTCTTCACATTCTCAATCTCTGAACGGATTCTCTGGATGAGCCGAGTGAGCTCTGAGATCTCATTCTTGGTGTTTTTGAGGTCGTCTCCATGTCGGCCAGCTGCCAGCTGCAGTTCCTGGAACTGGGAACCAAAGCACAGAGCTGTGGACCAGCTTGATGAGCAGGTCAAGGGGGAATGTGATGTCTCGGGGCTGGGCTGGGCATGTTGGACAATTGGCTGGACCAGGCCTCTGCTCTGGGAAGGAGCCTACTGGGCTCACCCTCCCTGGGCCGGCTCAGCCCAGCCTCACCTTGGTCTGGTACAGGGCCTCGGCCTCGGCTTTGCTCTTTAGGGCGATCTCCTCGTAATGGGCACGGATCTCGTCAATGATGCTGTCCAGGTTCAGGTCCCTGTTGTTGTCCATGGACAGGATGACGGACATGTCACTGATGTGGGACTGGATCTGGGCGATCTCCTGGATGGGAGATGGAGACAGTCTCAGGGCTTGACCACTGCCGGAGGCCAGCCACGGGCATCCTCCCTCAAGTGATGCAAGCAGATTCCCGTGATGCCAATGTAAAGGTGAGAAACCTAAGGCTGTGGCCCCCCTCGGCAAAGCGATTCAGGCAGATTCCCACTGCCATGGAGAGATGACCTTGGCCTATTTCCTTTCCACTCAGAGGGCAGAGTTTGAGGAACCTCCAGGGCTGAGATGGGAGTTGAATGGCTAACTACAGGCACCCTCCTTTGTGCCCTTCCCGGCCCTAGATGGATGGAGTGGAGAGACACACTTACGGCTTCAAAGAGACTCCTGAGGAACTGGATTTCCTGGTTCATGGAGTCCACCTTGGCTTGCAGCTCTACCTTATTGAAATAAGCTGCGTCCACATCCTGAAAAATGTCC
This sequence comes from Bradypus variegatus, assembly GCA_004027775.1. Taxonomy (NCBI): domain Eukaryota; kingdom Metazoa; phylum Chordata; class Mammalia; order Pilosa; family Bradypodidae; genus Bradypus; species Bradypus variegatus. The sequence continues at coordinate 9,211 of PVKY010002429.1, read as the reverse complement.
AAAGCATCCCCCATCACTACCAAGAAGGCCGGACCCGCCACCAGCCCAGGTGCCCTGCACAGCTTATACAGCCAGGCCTCTTCTCTTTGTGGGCCCACAGGAAAGGAGATGAAGAAGCTAAAGGCCAGCGTCACACCATTCTGAGGATCTGCTCCCTCAGTCAGGATGGGGATGTCCTCCAAGGAGGGGAGCCCCAGCCAGGCCAGCTGTCAGAGACATGCCCCTGCTGTCTGACCAAATCCTCCCAGCTGCAGTCGGACCCTCTTTGTATCATCCCTGGAGGAGAGGGAGCCTCTCTGACATTCTTCTTGAGGGACAAACCATACCCACAACTCCACCATCATTCTTTCTTCTGAAGAATCTTTCATTGTGCCTTTCTCTGCCTTTGCCCTGACTATATCTGAATCTGCTCACTTTCTGACTCATAGCAGAGCCCAGTGGCAGGCTTGGGTCTGCCCTGCCCCAGGCTAGGGGAATCAGGGCCTTCCTGCCCTCTCACCTTCTTGAGCAGCACAAACTCATTCTCTGCAGCCGTCCGCCTGTTGATCTCCTCCTCATACCTGCAGGGATGTCAGGGCTTGGTCAGTGAATATGTCTTACTGCAAACCCTGACTTGCCAGGAAAGACCCTGAGCAAGGAGCATCCTATTGGTCCAAGGGCAGAGGTGATGATGGGCCACAGAGTATGGAACCAGGCAAGGAAGCCTTCCTGGAGGAGGTGACATGGTAACAAAGTTTGGAAGGACATAGTTGGAAATCCAGCTTGGAAGATGAGGAAGGAGCATGTGGGACCAATGCCCTGTGAGAAATCTTGGGGAGAGCATGAAGCAAGCTGCTCCCCCAAATTTTAAATAAAGCCTTACAAATTACAAACTGCTCTCTCAGACATTTCCTCAATTACTCCTCACAGCTGATCTCGGAGGGAGATGTACCTGCCTCCATTTTACTGATGAGGTCACAGAAGTTCTGGGAGAGCATGAAAGGTTTACCCAAGGCCCCCCCCCCACCAAGAGACAGAGATGATAATGCTCTGACCACTGCCCAGCTGACTGGATATTTGTTCTAGGTGCCAAGCCAGAGGCTGGAGGAGCCAGGAAACAAATTCCAGAGTTTGGTTGGGGGCACCCTGCTCAATGTGAACAGGTGCACAGCCCCTTAGCTCCAGAAAGTTCAAGCTCCTCCTGCAGAAACTGTGGTAAGAGCCCGGGGGCCTGAGGAGCCCATTCTCACAGGATAAGCTCAGAGGGGCAGGTGCAGTCGTCCAGCTCCAGGGCACCCTCCTCGCTCACCTCTTCTTGTAGTCCTCCACCGCGTCCCGCACATTCCTCAGGTCTGAATCCAGCCGCACCCTGTCCCCAGACAGCATTTCCAGCTGCTTCTGCAGGTTGCTGATGTAGCCCTCAAGGATGGGCTCCAGGTTGTTCTTGCAGTTGTTCAGGTCCAGCTGCTGCAGCAGGTTCCACTTGGTCTCCAGTACCTTGTTCTGCTGCTCCAGGAACCGCACCTGGAACCCAAAGCCCAGAAACAGTTGAGCCCCAGATGGAAAGCCCCAGCTACCCTTCACAGGGGAAAAGCACGCTACCTGCATCTTCTCTACCCCTCGCCACAGCTGTATGAGGTAGGTGAACCACTACCCCTATTTTACAGAGAGGAAACAGGCACAGAGAAGTTCAGCAACTTTCCAATGTCCAACTGTTTAAAAAGTGGTAGAGCCCAGAACCAAATCCAGATGTGTCCCCATAACCCATGTATACAATTCATAACCCACCATGGTCAAACCAGCTCAGGACATGGGAGTGCCTAAAAAAAACCAGGACAGAAGTCAGACTGGGTCCATCTCTTTGGAAAGGGGGTCCGCTCTTCATTTTTTTTAGCATGCCAAAGCTCAAATGAAGCTTGGTTCAAGGGCTTCTGGGTATCTGAAATTTCTGCATCAGGCCCGACTGCCTTTTTGCTCACAGCTTTACCCTCTCCCCTTTGTCCTGCTCTTCAGAGCAGCATCCTGAGGGCGAGCATAGCATGTGGAGAGAGGTGGACAAGCTGGGGCTCCCCTTCCCATTGCTGCCCCTCCCTGGGCATAGAAACTGCACATACTTTTCTTGTTTGTTTGTTTGTTTGTTTTTTGGGGGGGGGGGAATATTTAAAATCAGACTTCCCTTCATCTACATGAGCACAGCTAAACAAGGTTGTGTTCCCTAAAGTCAGAAACATGGGACATGGGAAAATCACCTGGGATTCGGGGTTGATATGGGATTATCCACCAAACAGTTTGTCTCCAACAGAACATCCAGAATTTGGTTTGGTTTAACGAATCTGGAATTTTTCATGTATATCCATATAGTTGAGCCTTAACCACAGAGTAAACCCTGTATAGTCTAGGACACAAGAATACATATCTGAACTTCTGGACACATCTGGATTGTCAAGGGAATTTGCCTATTTCTCTGGATGTCTGAGGTCAGGGGACTGTCCTCTTCCAGAGACTACAATTATTTGGGAACTTCGGACCTTTTTCTCCCTCCCCCCAACACCTTTGTTTAAAAGGAGAGTCCAAGGTGACCGAGTACATCTTTCTTTCCATGTCTGCAGACTTCATCTGTCCACAAGGTTTGAGCTGTTCAGCCAAGGATCTGTCCACTTCCATTCCCCAGACCCCAAACCTCAAAAGGCCTTGACCTTCCAGACCTTAAATGGCTTAGAAGAACAGGAAGGCACAGAGATGCTCAACGTTGGCAGCAGGGAATTCTCCAAGCAGAGGGAGATGTGGAGGGAGAATTCACCTGGGATGGCCATGCGACCCTCTCCACTGTGAGCTTTGCCCTGGGTTGGCCAGTCCTGGGTGCCTGCCAGTAACACAGCTCTCTGGTTTCAGTGTTGGGCCTGGGGACAGGAGGCTAAGGGGCCAGCCTCACCTTTCCTTTCCTCCATGCCTTTCCTGCATCACCTGTAAATGGGGAAGCCATCTCTTATCTACCAAAAAGCAGTGGACTTTCTGGGCTGACTGACCCCTTTGAGGACTCTTCCGGACCTCTCCTCTCCTCCTCAGTCCTCCTCCCCCAGCCCCCTGGAGATGAAAATGATAGTACCAGCAACCACCCTTTCTGGAGCACTTAGGATGGGCTGGGCATGGTGCCCAGATCCTCACACACATTTTTCTTTGTAAACCTGAAAACAACCTCGAGAGGTAGGCTATTAGCTCCATTTTAGAGATGAGGACGTGGAGGCACAGGCAGGATGAGCAGCACTGCCAAAGCCACATGGCCTGTGAGTAATGGGGCCGGGGTTGAAGCCAGGGCTGGCTTCAGATCCCAGCAAAGAGCCCCTCACCACCACACTGCTCGGCCTCTCCAGGGAGTCCGCAGCCTGCTGAAACAGATGCCCGTGGTCCAGACCTGTGAAGCCAAAGGCCCGGAACAGCCTCACACCGACACTCCCGACCCATCAGTTAAATGACTAGTGGACAAAATCAGTCCAGTAGGAGGGGACGACAAGCATCACTGGTGTCTGGGGCTTTTTTCACACACAGACTGCAAGGTCCCAAGGCTTAGCAATGGCACTGAGCTGGCCCTTGTCATTTAGGGCTAGGTCTCTTCCCTGTAGATGTCCTGCCAGAGCCCCTGATAAACCCCTGCTGGTAGATTGACCTTCTTCTGTCTTCTCTCTGGAAGACTTCACAGAGAGGCTGATACAAGCCACCCTGACTATGGAAAGTATCTTTCTCATTCACAGTAAGTGCCTCCTCGGAGCTAACCCCAATCCCTCTGCTATAGCAAAGCTCAGATTCCAAGTGGAGAAGAAAAGGGCAGTTCACAGGTTCCCCAGGTCCTAGCAGACCCACCTTGTCGATGAAGGAGGCGAACTTGTTGTTCAGAGCCTTGATCTGCTCCCGCTCCTGGGCGCGCACCTTCTGGATCTCGGGGTCCAGCTCCACGTTGAGGGGGGCGAGCAGGCTCTCGTTGACAGTGACCTGATGGATGCCTCCAGGTGGGCACACGGACGGACACACGGGCCCCAGGGCCACACTGCCAAACAGGCTGCCAGCAAAGCCACTGGCCCGGCCTCGGCCAAATCCATAACCTCCATTCTTCCCACTGCCACCGGGCACGTTGAGGGAGATGCTCCGGCCGCACCCCAGGCTGTAGAGGCTCCGACTGCCAAAGCCCCCGCCAAGCCCTTTGCCCCCTGCCCGGTAGGAGGATGAGCTGCCCCCTGAGACCACGGCCGAGCAGCCACTGAAGCCTCCCTTGGTGGCAGCTCCGGACTTGCAGGTGAATTGGCGGTTCATGTTGCTGGTGGAGATGGAGCTTGGAGGCAGACGAGAAAGGCAAAATCCCACACAGGTTCTGCTGGTTGCAGTGAGGACTGACTGATCTCCTTATATATGTTTGCCACTGGGGCTCATAGCTGGGCAGTCAAGAGCTTAATTCGTGGGATTGGTTTGCCTGGGAGCAAGAAGTCATTTTCTCTATGCTGAGCTAGAGATCAAGCCCTCCCCATCTCCAAAACAACATGAAACCTTCAAATTGCTGGGCTTGCAAGCCTTGCTCAAGTAATTTGGGTCTTATCTAATTAACCTGCTGTTAGAGGGTAATTTGCTCCATGCCCCAGCATCTCCAGGGTGGGGTGTCCCTGGCACCTCACCATCCCCATCCTTCTCTGAATCTTCTCTGGTTGTTGGCTTCCCCTTGGGGCCTTAGGGGACAGGGAAGGGATGGACGTAGGTGGACTTCCCTGGACAGGGAAGGACCCTGGGTGGTGTAGCTGGGGACTCCAACCATACCTGTGTCCCCTCCTTCCTAGAAAGGGGCAGATCATTCAGGCAGTCACCCCTTCCCTGGGCCTCCTGAAGACATATCCCACTGATTGCCTCTCCTCCCGGCTCCCAGGGCAGAGCCAACCATGGGCATGAGGGAGCTGGAATGGGATCTCCACACTTCACCTTTTTCCAAATTCCCATGATAAGGCAGGCTGGGGCTGTGTGAGGGATATGTCATAGCCTTCCAGCACTTTAAGGGCTAAATAGAATGGGGAAGAGAAAAAAGAGGATGGATGTAGGGCAGGCAGCTAAGGTATAGAGAAGGCCAAGAGAAACTTGCCCATAATCTAGAGGTTTGAAGAAAAGATGCCCATGTGGTCCATTTCATTTCCATCTCTTCCCATGTACATCTGCTAATAAGACTAGAGACAACTTGAGGACAGGGATCATCTGTTTAAGTTAAAACTAAAAAGCTGCTATCAACGTGACACCTCACTCCCATTGTGTCTCTCCAGGCCCATGCAAACCAAGAAGGCAGGTGGCCTGGGCCCTCCCTGGGAGGCCAGGCCTTGGGGGGAGGCTCAGGCAGGAAAGACCAACCCCAAGAGGGGTGACACAGTGACATAGCTCTGTTCCTGGAGATGTCTCTTGTCCCCCAATCTCCAGTGCCTGGCCCCATCCCTGCTAGGGCCCCAGGGGTGAGCTGTGGCTTTTTGCTAGGTATGTGCACAGGAGACAGGAGGCAAATCCAGAGCCAGGCTGTATTGGGGCTCTCTCTCATTTGGTTTAGGCATTTGGTTTGGAACTGTCCCCATCACCTACTCACTCTTCTGTCATCAATGTTCTTGCTAAACCACCAGAATTTTCTCACCCTTCTTTCTTTCCTACCTTCTTTCTCCATCTCTCCTGACTCCCTCTTCATCTTTCATCTATCCCTCCCCATTCCCCAACCCTACATCTTGTTCTGTCACTCCCCCATCCTGCCTTCCTCCAGGAAGTCTTCCTGAAGTACCATAATCTGAGCTCTTGTCATCTTCCTTAGCCCTTAGCACATTCTTGGTACATGCTGGAGGACAGTGACTCTATGGCAGCTCTTACGAGGTTCCTCTGAAGGCAATGCCATTTTAATTTTCCTTTGTAAGGAGAGTAGAAGCTTCTGCAGAACAGAGACCACCTGGAATACTCCTTCCTTCCCTCCTATCCACCCTTCCTTCCCTCCTTCCCTCCTTCCTTCCCTCCTCCCTTCCTGCCTTCAGTAAACGTCTATTGAGTGCCTATTAAGTGTCAGGGCTGGTGCTCAGTGCTGGCAACACAGGGAGCTTGTGGCATAACACGAAGGCCTTTCAGAGCTTTCAGACCTGAGCCATCACACGGTCGTCCTCCATTGATAGCTTTGCTGGCTGCACGTTTCCCCCGTGTCCATGGCAACCCTTCAGCCCAGCCTCCAGGGTTCCAACCACTGCTGCCTCCACTCCTGACCCATCCCACAACCTCCTTCCTAGCTGCTCAGGCCCCAGCTAAGGACACCTCACCCTCAGGCCTCATGTTCAGCTACCTCCAAAATTTTGCCAAACTGTTCCAATTCAGCCTGGCAGACTTTCTCCCTCGTTCTCTTCTGATTCAAATCTCTCTCCTCTATCCAAACTCTGCTTAAAATCCTAGATTGAGGCTCATCTCCTCTCCTCTGTGTCCTGAGCTCCTCTGTCCATTGACACTTGTTGAGTGTTTCCTGGGGGTGGGTCCTGGGTGGGTGTCCCATGGCAACCAGGCAATGTCTCCCTCTGTACCTTCCTCAGGGCCCGGGACCAGCCTCCGACCCCAGGCTCCAGGTGTGAGAGGACAGATGAATAACCCCTCGTCGGAGCATCAGCCAAGCAGAGCAGAGAGGGCTTATCTTTAGGAACCTTCTGTGCCTGCTTCCAGCTGAGATGGTACCAGGAAGGAGTTAGGGCTCCAGGGATCTGAATTCCACCCCACCACTCAACAGTTCAGCTGCACTTAACCTCTCTAAACCTCAGCCTCCCCAACTACAAATGGGAAAATAAACACCTGCTGGGATGGGGGTGTCGATTACATGTGTCGGTCCATGTAGAGTGCTCAGTAAGAGCTTGATACATATTTAATGTGCAATAAATGTTATCGATCACTAAAAGTAGAAAGCAAAATGGAATGAAAGAATTAGTCTGTCCTCTCTTCTTTCCCTCCACTCTCTCCTTCCTGTCTTCTGGGTTGTCTGGGCAAGACATTCCCATACATTGTGGTCCAATGATGGAGAAGAGGGAGCAAATGGTGTTCCCAGAGATCCAGATCCCAAGAATTGCTCCACTCAGACCATCCCTGACATTGGAAAATTCATCATTAGAAAGAATAATAATTAATAATAGCTATGAGACAATCAGTGCTTACCAAGTGCAAGGACCAGTAGGAAATGCTTTGTAAACACCATCTGTTGCTATTGATCCATGTATCAAATATTCATGGAGCCCCTGCCCAGTGCTAAGGGGGGCAAAACAAGGTTTCCTCCCTTCAAATAGTTTACAGTAGTCTCTGGATCCCTCCACATGCAGGTGTCACTGGGAGAGGCATCTCATCAAGCTATGAGCAAGTCATTAACACCTTAGCATGAATTAGTTAATCAGATGCTGACCATTGGAATGAAACACCCAGTGTTGCTGATGAAGGAGGATGACAGAGGAGGGAGGAGGAGAGCTCTGGGTTGCCCACAGGAAGGATGGGCCCAACTGAGCCTCCTGCCTTTTGCTAGAAGGGAGAAAAAAAGGAGGGAGCGACACTAACTGGAAAAAAGCAAAAAACAAAAAACAGATGGGGCCACAGTTCACTGAGGTTAAAGGCTCTGCCCTGCTTTAATTGAGCTCTGGGGGAGATTCTGGGGTGGGAGGAGACAGTGCCCCCTGCTTTGGGAGGCCTCTCGGGCTGATGAGGGAGACCGCATCTCAGCCTCTTCTTCCTCTCCCATCCTTTATGGGAGTGCCCGGCTCTCTTCCTTGACAAGGCACCGTTTCCTCATCTGTGGAATGGTGGGGGGAGTGCATCAGATTAGAGACTCAAAGCCCCACAGGAATGTCCAGCTCGGACATTCAAGGAAACATGAAATTGTGTATTAAATAAGTTGCATTCGTGTGGTTCTTGGATTTATAGCCATAAAGTTATATTTGGTTTACCCAAATAATTTGCAGTTTTGTTTGTATTTTTGTTTCTGCATCTGTGATGATCAGTTTGACACTTTGTAACCCCATGGCCCCAGTTTGTATATTTACTCTCCCCTTTCCATGCTCTTGGGTCTAATTAGCCTCCCCAGAGAAGGCCTCAGAGAAAGAAGGGCAAGAAAATTCCATACAACCCAAGGGTGTTATTACTGGGTGGGAGGGAGGGGGGATGTGAAGAGGAGAAGCAAGAATTGGGGACACTGAATCCACAAGGGCTTCCTGGAGGAGAGGAAGTCTATCCTATTCCTTTTAAGGATAGAAAGCTTGGATGGACTGGCAGTGAGGAGAGAGGAGTACAGCCCAGGCTGGCAGGAGGCATCTCATTTGTGAGGAAGGAAGCAGAGACCAGGCTCAAGCAGTCACAAGGGAAGGGCGCCCATGGGCAGAGGGACACTAGATCTCAGGCTGCGTACGTGATAGGGTAAGTGATAGGGAGCCACTGCAGGCTCTAGAGCCAGGGAGGGTCTGAGCATTACACGCTGGAGGAAGCAGGATCTAGCTGCTGTGTGGGTGGATTAGTAGGACGTGGAGAGAGGCTAGAGGCACCGAGGCAGGGGCAGGTGGTTCTCTGAGCAAATAATTGTCTCCAAAATTAGAGAAAATGAGCTGGGCTATTTGAATGACATCAGCCCAGGTCCTGGCAGCCTTCTTTGGCAAATGGACCCAGGAAATGAGGTCTTCCTCCTTCATCCCCTCCTTCTGCAGCTTCAGGCAGGCAGGGAGATCAGCCCAGAGCCAGGTGGATGGGACACAGTTCCCCTCCCTCATCTGGGGGCAGGATAGCTGTTCAGTGGGTTTGCAGTTGCCATGGCCAAAGGTGAGCTCACCCCAGGGGATCTGGGGTATAAGGACAGGGTGCTGTCCTGCCAGGCACTCACACCTTCCCGTCCTGCTGAGCCCCTGCCAGAAAGGTGCCTTCCAGGCAACCCCTAGCCCCCTTGTTTCTTCTTCCCCCAGCTCTGTGGCTGGACCCCCCTCTTTGAGCTTTGCTGGCCATCTCCCTCCTCCTGGTCTACCCCCGGCCTCTGGGGAAGTGGGGAGACTTGGGACCCTGAGGACCTGGTCCCACCTCAGCCTGTCGTAAGCAGTGTGACTGTGGGCAGGTCTCATAACTTCCTAAGCCTGTTTTTGCATCTCTAAAAGGGGGATGCGAATACCTGCTCCACCTACAACCTGAGGTGGACGGGAGGCACATTGTAAATAATTATAATTATGATAATAATAATAAC